>ML855631.1:5830-28181 GCA_009831015.1 Picea engelmannii | reverse complement strand
TGGATTTGTAGGGTTTCCCTCATCTAACCAGCTTTCCAGCAATCGTGGACCAGTAAAAGTTACTCCTTCTTTGATAAACCTTGGACGTTCTTTAATGGAAAGGGATTCTGCAGAGAGGACGTTTTTTATAAACATTTTTATAAAAAAATATTACTCGATCATTAAATGGTATGTTATGGTAATTTTCTTTTAATTTATTATTTTTACTAAGACTTTCTTTTCATATTTTTTTAATTAATTGTTTTTCAATCCCTATATTTCATTGTAATGATAGTTGTTGATGAAACACAAGAATCCTCTAGATAATAAGAATGAGAAATCCAATTGAGATGAAGGATGTTTGAGATTCTATTAATAATTCCTCAAATCTAAATGATCCAATAAAAAGGATGAAGGATGAAAATAAAGTAATTTTAAATGTTAGAATAAATATTCTTCAAATTTCAAAATTTAAAAATAGTGAAGTGTTTTTAATCAACATAAATAAATAAAAAATCATACCTCTAGGGGATGGCGATACAAGTGAGAATCCTTTAAAAAAAATATGATTCCATGTGAAACCAAAACAAAGAAACAGTCTAATCTAACATCAAAGTTGGACTCGGACCACTAGCTCCATTATGGTTCATTGTCATCCCTTTACCTAATATATCGTAAGTAAGAAACATAATGTGCATTTTTTTTAATTCTTTTAAAATTTTTAGAATATATATTATGTAATATATGAAACATACTTTTTCTTTGTGCATATTCATATAATTAAGTTCAAATTTCGAGGAAGTAGGGTATGTATAGGGCGGCAATTTGGTGTGGCTTAGTTGTGATCTTAAAAATACATTATTATTATTATTAATGTGTTAGTTATAATAGAATTGAAATAATTCATGATTTATTATAAAAACCCTCCCAAAAGGTAAAAGAAGTATGTGAAAATGTTGACTAGGACTATGAATTTAAATACAAGTCTAATTTGTATTTGGTCAACCAAAACCGGAAGTGATGGAAGGGATTTATTACGAAAAGTTCTTGGTTAAAAAAAAAATGTTTTTAAAAAGAAAATTAAACATATGTTGATAGATGTACTAAAGATAATGAAGACACATATTTTAAAAACTTGTAAACATTATGGGATAAATTTGGGGATGAATTTACTAAGAAAAAAAAAACAATGGTTGTTTTGTAGGGTAATGAAATTGAAGGGAAAACATATACAAATTGCATTGTGCAAAATCTTCACAATCCATTCTTTAAATATGAAAATAATCTTATAATTGGACTATGGTAGGTTTTCACTTGTTATCACCTATTTTGTTCTCCTAAGTCTCATCTCTCATATCTTAGTTTCTACATTTCAAACTTTTTGTATAAGCTATAAATCCTTGTCAAATTAGTATTATGTTGAGAGAAATGAGGGATACTTAGCCTTGTAAAAAAGGGATAGAGTAAACTATACACATGTTTGTATGATTGTTTATGAAATCATTAGCTTTAAATCTTTTCATTTCAGCTATATGTCATATCATGATTTATGCTTCATGATTACCCAAGTTAGTAAGTTGTTGATTAAAGTCAAATCCATCTAAGAATGTAAAAGGAAAAATCTTGTTGAGCGCTACATGAACTTCCACATGTCCCTAATTGTGATCATTTCAAGCACCATTGGAAGACTTGGAAGTCATGGATTGTCCTACAAGGTTGAATGAAGATTCAAAATAGTTAGCAAGTACCCAATAAACAGTCACAACATGTGAAGGTGGGGTATTTTCACCTGTATGTGTTTGTTGTCCAACATGTCACACATATGAGGTTTTTTCAAATCAGTTCTTTTAAAATCTGGCGCATTATTCGTTACTATTGCAACTGGTCAATTTTAATGTTCATCCATAGAGCCAACAAATCCCCTATCTTTCTTATTGCATAGAAGACATATCCTTTTTCTGCAACAAAGAGTCTATCTTTATGGTTGTCATAGTTAAGAAAGGAGGTGTGACAGTAAATAAAAAAACTCCTACACGAAAAGACAAAGTCGCTACAAGAAAATAGGGTAAAAAGGATAAGAAAGGCCCAAACCATGCGATCCGATCTGAAGGAGATAAGCCCACGCGAATGAAAAATCATTCTCAATCCCATAAGACTAGAAGGAATAGTTTGGATTTTTTGGCAGAAGCAGTTACATCAGTTTTTCAAGGAGATCTTTCAGCTTAAGAATTCCACCTCCAATGCAAATCCTAAACTATGACTGAAAATGATGGATAACGAAAGAAACTTTTTTTTGTTTCTTGTATCTAAGGTGTCATTCCTATTTTTGTTATGATCAGTTGTAACCTAGGCAAGGAAAGGTGTTAAAAATGTTCAAAACTAGCTTTTTGTATGTCGCTACAGGAAGTTCTTGCAGCTCTCCACACAAAAAACAAGGGGATTTTATGGAAATGACTTCTTTTTCAATCAATTTCAAACTAAGACTTTCACCATATGGAGAGGTATTTTAAAAAAATGAAAGAGATTTTTCTCAAGGACAATCTCATCTCAAAAAACATCCCTCAATTTTTATAGAGATGTCATGGTTTGGGAGACACAAGAAGATATTCACAACGCATTTTTCAGATTTGAAAATACAAGAATTTTCATGTTTTAGTCATCTTATTTGAGAACATATTACGAGGGTATGGAGAGGTATTTAAAAAAAATGAAAGAGCATTTTCTCAATAACGAGCTAATATAAAGCAACCTCCCTCAATTTTTACACACGTATTATGGTTTGGGATATATGGAGTGATTTTTCATCCCTATTTTTCAAAAATTTACCATATGTTGTGCAATGGGACAATCAATCCTTAGTTTGATTCCACACTTGCCATTAGGAGGTTTTAATTTAGGAAGACACAAGGATGTTCAAGGAGGTTATTTTTTCTATAGATCCTCAAATATTTGATTTGATTTTAATGTATTTAATGCATTAAATGTCAAACCCTAGATTTTAGGTATGGGACTAATTTTCGACATTTTTTGTAATCTTGTTGATATGACTAAGTGAAAGTTCGACCCTAGGAGGTGTTATCTATGTCTATTTTGAGTAGATTGGGTCGAGACTTTTAGGATCTAGTTGCTATCTCATAGATCTAAAAATCTCATGGAAAATCATATGTAAAAAGGAGGGGATTGAGTCCAAGCGGCTGAGAGAGAGATGCAGAGAGGTTCGATCTCTGTAATTGGAATTTCATGTACTATTTTGAAAACATTTTTGTCCACCAGACTTCTATGTAAGAATTTCAGTTGATAATAAAGTGTATGGTCAGTTTGTTCTCTTATTTTTGTGTAAATCATTTTCTTTTTCTTCTATTGGAATATAATATGCTACTAGAGGATATATGTATGCATTTTCTACGCTGAGAGGGATGTAGTGTAGGGTATGTTGTAGTCTTTTCCACAGACTTAATCGAGTCTTTAATTCATATTTAGAAAGGGTTTCTGAATACTGAGTTATTCCTCCACTGTTAGATATATTAAAGATCAAGGTGTTCTTTGATTGTCTTAGAGTTTTGTTTCCTCACATTGCCTCATTTCACCTCTTTATAACATTATCATTGATCTAAGATTTATCATCTTGATCCGCTGCACATAGAAAGTTGGCACAAAGAGACTAATTCTGAACCTTATTGAAGCCAATTGTTGATCCTATCACTCTCAAAGTTTTCCCAAACCTTTTCCTAAAACCAATTAAATCAAGGTGTGTTAGGATTGACTCAATAACAATCTTGAGATGACTTCTAGCAATAACATATTTTGGCTCCATTTTCGGGGAACAAAAAGAACAATGTAATCTTCACTGGGAGAACAACATTCATTAGATTCTCTTCTTGATGGTGAACAAGAAGTGAACACATATATAAAACTGTGTATCATTCATTGTGGTGACTCCACTCCATGAAGGAATAACTTGTTGGAGACTTCACTGATATGGGACAATAATGGCCATGAAAGCTATCTTGGCTCGGAGATTTTCACCTCTCAATTTTTCAGTTGTTCCTGGTTTTCCTAATCCTTCACCTTCTTTCTTAGAATGCACAGACTTTCTTCCTATTTTTAGCGAAAAAGATGAGGATAATCCTACACATCATGTAATCAAGTTTCATCAATACATGGATGGGTTGGATATACATCATGAGGATGTATTGATGAAAATGTTGATGTATTCATTGGACGACTATGCAAGAAAATGGCACAAAACTCTTCCTGCTTCTAGTATTTCCTCTTTGGAGGACTTTCATGATGTGTTTTATTCATATTTCAAGAGAATTTACCGAGTCGAGAGACTTTTTGAGCATTGTTATGAGGGATATGGATTATACACGAACTTTTTTGTAGATTATTCTTCTAGTAGTGCAGATGAAGGGGATGATAATGTTGAGGAGGAAGAAGAAGATTCACTGTCATCTATATCTTCTTCTAATTATGTTTCACAACAGAAGTATTTTCAACAGTTAGATATTGAAGTTGATAACAATGATACTTTAGATTCATTTGACATCAATCCAAATGTTTCTAATAGTAGTGATTATGATACAAAAGTTGTTCCAAATATGTTTGAAGATCATATTGTTGATGATTATATATAGACATCTTCATCTTTGTCATTATAATTTTACCATGCTGCTCCAATTTATGATTAATATAGTGATGATGAGAAATGATTAAATGTTTATGAAACATATGGAGGCTCATTAACTAACAAAACCTTATCTATTTTTTATTTTCAGCGAACATATGATCAACCATGTATTCATGTTACAACTGATGATAGTTATGACTTGGTTGTTCAAAATAAAAATGAAGATCTATTTTTTTTTGATAAATATTACAAAGATATCATTGTTGAGAAGGATTACCAACATATTTCTCATGATATATATTTCAAAACTCAGCCTTCGTTTGATCACTATGAAGACAATGATGTTAAATATCAAGAACATTTTGCTTCTTTTCTTTCAAAAGCCTTCAGATGTAATGGGCCAGCATATGACAGTTATGGATCCGAATCACAGGGATATAGTAAAGGAGATCATGAAGAAATAAACGAGGAGTTGATAATGCTTTCTTCTTTGTCAATTGTTGAGCAACAACAAGTTTTGTATAAGCTTCAAGATCGAGTTGTTGTTTATATGGAGATGTTTTGGAGCGACAAAATTTCAATTGTTGTCATCATAAAGGCCGAATCCTTGGGTTGTAAGTATGATCTCCAAGATTTTTGTTTACACTCTACAATTCTCACTTTCATGACCTTGGACAAAATTGACAGAGTTCAATTTGTTAGATTATTACTTACTTGGCTCCATTGGAAGTATGATTACACACGATTAGCTGCTTCTTGTTTATTAGAAGTAGGTAGATGAATAAGATCGTCCTTGAGCATTTATTTTCTGTTTGCATCAAGATATTGTTTTCAACAGAGTATTTTATAATTTGAAAAGTTGCAGAGGTTTGGAAGGTGGAAAATAACTCCATAGCCCAATGAGTAAAAAACAAGTCTACAAGTTCTTGGAGCTCCATAGGGAAAAATCCATTTCCCATGGGGCCATTGTTATCACCTATTTTGTTTTGTTAAGTCTCATCTTTCATCTCTTAGTTTCTACATTTTAAAATTTTTGTATAAGCTATAAATCCTAATCATTAGTTTGATTAAAGGTTCAAAATATTATTAGGGGTCAAATTAGTATTATGCTGAGAGAAATGAGGGATACTTAGCCTTGTAAAAAGGGGATAGAGGAAATTATACACATGTTTGTATGATTTTTTGATGACATCATTAGCTTTAAATATTTTTATTTGAGTTATATCTCATATCATGATTTATCCTTCCTGATTACCCAAGTTAGTAAGCTATTGATTCAAGTCAAATCCATCGAGGAATATAAAATGAAAAATCTTGCTGAGTGTTACAAGAACTTCCACATGTCCCTAATTGTGATCATTTCAAGCACCATTGAGAGAATTGGAAGTCTTGGATTATGCTACAAGGCTTAATGAATATTCAAAACAATTAGAAAGTACCCAATAGACAATCACAACATGCGAAGGTGGGGTCATTTAACCTGTACGTGTCTTATGTCTAAGATGTCATGCGGATGAGTTTTCTTCAAATCAGTTCCTTCAAAATCTGGTGCATTATTCCTTACTACTGGAGCTGGTCAATTTTAATTTTCATCCACAGAGCCAGTGAATCCCCTATCTTTCTTATTTCATAGCAGACATATCCTTTTTCTGCAACAAATATTCTATCTTTATGGTTGCGACAGTTAACAAGGGAGGTTTGACAGTAATTAAAAAGACTCCTACGGGAAAAGACAGAGTTCCTACAAGAAAACATGGTAAAAAGGATAAGAAAGGCCCAAACCTTGCAACTCGATCTGAAGGAGATAAGCCCACGAGAATGTGAACTCGTTCTCAATC
Source organism: Picea engelmannii (assembly GCA_009831015.1). Classification (NCBI taxonomy): domain Eukaryota; kingdom Viridiplantae; phylum Streptophyta; class Pinopsida; order Pinales; family Pinaceae; genus Picea; species Picea engelmannii. The sequence goes on along the minus strand of ML855631.1, from coordinate 21,734 downwards.
CCAAAAGACTAGAAGGAATAGTTTGGACTTGCATGCAGAAGCAGTTACATCATTTTTTCAAGGAGATATTTCACCTTAAGAATTCCACCTCCAATGCAAATTCTAAACTATGACTAAAAATGATGGATAACATAAGAAACCTTCTTTTGTTTCTTTTATCTAAGGTGCCATTCCTCCTTTTTTTATGATCAGTTGTAACCCGGGAAAGGAAAGGCGTTAAAAATGTTCAAAACTGGTTTTTTGTATGTCACTACAGGAAGTTCCTGCAGCTCTCCACATAGAAAACATGGGATTTTTTGGAAATGATTGTTTATAAATCAATTTCAAACTTAGACTCTAACCATATGGAGAGGCATTTTGAAAAATTGAAAGAGGTTTTTCTCAATCACAAACTCATCTCAAAAACATCCCTCGGATTTTACACAAGTGTCATGGTTTGGGAGATAAAAGAAGATCTTCACAACTAATTTTTCAAATTTGAAAATACACGAATTTTCTTTTTTTAGTCATCATCTTTGGGAACAAGTTATGAGGATATGAAGAGGTTTTTTGAAAAAACAAAAGAGGATTTTCTCAAGAATGAGTTGATATAAAAAAAAATCCTCTCTCATTTTTTACATAGGTATTATGGTTTGGGAGATATGAAGTGATTTTGCATCCCTATTTTTCATAAATTCTCCATATGCTGTGAAATGGGATAGTCAACCCTTAGATCTATTCCACATGTTTCATGAGGAGGTGTCAAGTCACGAAGACACGTGGATGTTCAAGGAGGATATTTTTTCTAAATATCCTCAAATATTTTATTTTATTGGAATGTATTTAATGCTTTAAATGTCAAACCCTAGATTTTAGGTATGGGACTAATTTTCAAGATTTTTTGTAATCTCGTTGATATGACTAAGTTCAAATTCGACCCTAGGAGGTGTCATCTATGTATATTTTGAATAGATTAGATCCATAATTTGAGGATCTAGTTTCTATCTCATAGATCTATAGATCTCATGGAAAATCATATGTAAAAAGGAGGGTATTCAGTCCAAGGGACTGAGAGAGAGTTGCAAAGAGATTTGATCTTTGTAATTGAAATTTCATGTACTATTTTGAAAACCTTTTTGTCCTTTATAATTCTAAGTAAAGATTTCTAGTGATAATAAAGTGTATACTCTATTTGTTCTCATATTTTTGTGTAAATAATTTTATTTTTCTTCTACTCAAATATGCTATGCTACTATAGGATATATGTATGCATTTTTTGTCCTAAAAGGGATGGAGTGTAGAGTATGTTGTAGTATTTTTTACATACTTATTCGAGTATTTAATTCAGATTTAGAAAGGGTTTCTGAATATTGAGTTATTCCTCCACTATTAGATATATTAAATATCAGGATGGTCTTTGATTATTTTACAGTTTTGTTTCCTCACATTGCCTCATTTCACTTCTTTATAACATTATCACTAATCTAATATTTATTAGTTTGATCTGCTGCAAATAGAAAGTTGGCACAAAAAGCCTAATTCTAAAACTTATTGAAGCCAATTGTTGATCCTATCACTCTCAAAGTTTTCCCAAATCTTTTCCTAAAACCAATTAAATCAATATGTGCTAGGCTTGACTCAATAGCAGTCTTGAGTCAAATTCTAACACTAACACCATAAAAACAGATCCAAATTTTGATGTCATAAATTTTCTTTGTTGATATATTTTCATATTTAAAAAAATATGGAATAGACTTGAAAAATAATTTCTTTTAGTAAGCTAGTTATTTATATTACCTTCAAAAAATGAATGTCCATACATGTATCATACAACCTTGTGTGTGGAATGCCAAAAATAAAACCAGTGCCAGCACTAGGTACCATGTGTCTTCAAATGTCTTCCTAAAGGGCCAAAATTAGCCTACTTAATTATGCTAATATGATTACAAAGTATGCCTTGATGCAAAAGGAACCTAAAGACTATGTGAATTGTGAGAATCTCCATTAAACTCCAGACTTATCTTTGTTTTCATTTCCAGAAGGAGGAGTCAACCTTACTGGAGTGAAGACATAAGGATGACAAAAAAACTCGACAACATTGATCATCTCTTTAGCTGGAAAGAAATTCATATAGTTATGCCACTTTTTTATCCAACAAATCCTAAATAAAATGTTGCTTCGCCATGTCCCTTCAGAGATCAAATATTAGCTAAAGTTTCTCATCTGAAAATCCTCTTCTACTTGCTTGCGTACGTATTCCTCTTGGGCTTAAGGCACACTACGTGTTTGGGTCATTCGAGCCATAGGAGTGGGCTCATTTGGTTGAGTAATTCACACTGGAGGTGGAATTTGCGCACTCATGATGTCCAGGTTTTGAGTCGATGGAATATCTTCCTCCATGATAGCATATATAACTCCATACTTCCTCTTCATGATATATAGCCCCATACTTCCTCTTCATGATGACTTACCTGGGAATCATGATTTTCATCCAAAGGGAAATATATGGGGAGGGAAATATTATATACACTAGGAGAAGGAGATGGAGAATGATGATGATTTCAGAGGTAATAGAAAGAACCTAGACCTCTTTGAAATCTACCTCTTTCTCGAGGCATGTGCAAAGAGGAGAACAACAAAGCTAGAGGAAGAACCAGAAGGAACCATGATGAGAGATAAGGTGGGTGACTAATAGAGAAAGCAATGATTTACTGCGAGAATCAAATGGAAAAAGATCATAAAACTTCATTGATATACTAGAGGAGGCTTTCTCATGGTTCACAACCATACGGATCTCCATTATTACACCATTAACATCCTTCAAATATTCAATACTAAAAATTTTAGAGCTCAACTGCATTGAGATCCAATCCATTAAAATTTGCATGAGTGGATATCCCCGATGGAATGCAACACTATTAATGTGCTTCCTCGGAGATGGAGCTAAATGTGTGGAGGCTGCACTGGAGGACAAGTGTTTTAACTACATGTTATACTAGGTGGCACCCCATCAAATAGACTGCAAACATCATTATATGATATAAACAATGTAATTTTGAAATTGTGATCATTGTCTTTGAATTATTTTATATAAAATTTATTTTTTTACTCATCATTTAAAGTTTTAAATTACAGTTATTTTTTTTTACTATATTTATCAAAGAAAATATTATTTACATTAATTACATATTTTATTGGGTTATGTTGTTATGTTTTCATCATCTCTAGTTATGCTTTATTTAAATTACATGTTCATGATGAATATCTTCTTTAACTTAAAATGATTTATATATATCTTGTTGTAGTTATACTAGTTATGGCTTTGTATGCATCCCAAACTTCAATTCAAAAACATTATTAGTATTGGGGAAAAGGGATGGTTGTTTGGAGTTTTGGGATTGGTCCAAACAAAACCAATAGGTAGACAACCTAATTTTAAGCATGATTATTACCTTTATTATCGACATATGCTTTGTTCTTAATTTAGATATTCATAAGAGTACAAATATTTATGAACAAGTTTTTCCCATTTTCATTTGAGAGAACAAGATTGAAAAGGAAGTAACTTAACGTTATTCTAGAATAAGATGATTGTGACACAATACCTAGAAAGGGTCATATTGGCTTTGGGAATCCACATGTATATCTCAAACCTTTAAATAAGGTTTGAGAGATCTTTAAGGGTGCTTATGATGCTAGAAACACAATTATTGTAGATGATTCAAAATAAAAATACATTTTTAATGATGAAACAAACTATGTAATAAAAAAAGATTATAATTGTGATGATATGGATGTCAACACATGTACTTTTTAGATCGATTATGGTCATGCTTTCTACACCTAAATGGTGCCAGTGATGTGAGATTTATTGTACAAAAATTGAAAGAATGTTAAGTAATGTAATTAGTACATTTTTCTAATACTTCATATGTGTGGTAGAGTTGGTTGTCTTTGATAGTTTAGTAGTATTTTTAATAATTTTATAGTATTTCAATCTAAACAAAAATTAATTAATGAAGAAACTTATAAGTATTGATTTGCAGCTAGAATGATAAAAATTAAATATATATGAATGTTATGTATTTGTTATCTTTTATTATTACAAATACTTATAATTATGAAGACATGAATGATGAGTACTTGCATATGATGTGTAACTCTTTTAAAATATTTGAATCATATATATAGATTAAATGTGATTAAAACTAAGTGTAAAATTGGGGTTTCAAAAGTGCAAAATCCAATTCTGAATGTGCTAATACAATATTCCAAAAATTGCAAAATCCAATTATGAATGTGTCAATGTCATATTCTAATATTGTGAAATGTGGTACTAAATGAGCCAATATCATATTCTAAAATTGCAAAATTGGATTCAATATTTACATTTTCAGAATTTAATTTTGCAATTTTTTTATTTTTATTTGCACTTTCTAAATATAATTTTGGAATTTGATATTTTCATATTTGGAACAAGATTTTTCACTTTATAAAATTCCTATTTTGCACTTTGGAAACATTGATTTTGGCCTATCTCTGAAGGGGATTAAGCTTAAATTAGCCCAAAATTAATGAATTGGCATTAAAATGAAGCTAGGGTATCTAGAGTGGACTATGTAATGGGGAACGTGGGAAGATCTACCTTTGAAACCATGATGATTCATCCTTATACCAAGGGAAACCCTAGGCATCATGAAGTTATTGACTTTTCTTAGTACGTATCATGGGAAGTTCTTGAGTAGGATCAAGACTAGGCCCTCCATATTTTATATATGATGTTTGATACTTTCAGATTTTAAGTGATTCATCAATAATGTAACATCCCACTCTTGCGCAAACTGAGCAAACTTATTCTTTGAGGACACTTTCTTGCAAGTGATCCAGATTATTATACTATTGGGCATTTGATTATTATTATGAGGCATTATGGATATGATGACATGTTATTTTGTTGTATTGATATAGACTTCTTCTATTGACTCGGTTCTCCTGAGTGTGCAGGAATTTGGACCTTGAGGATGTAGAGGCATCGATGAAACCCTTGGACTCGGTATCGAGTCAGGGAGTGGACTATTGGGTTTTATTGTTGTATACATGACATATGTGCATATGATTAGATGTTATGATTATGGATCTCATTTCTGACATGATTAATTGATGATGTAGGCTGACGATAGCTTACCGACTAGACTCACATGTGGAGTAGAGGGGTCACGCACGACTACCAGAGATATTGAGGGAGAGGTATGGACAAAATCCCTACCATATCCTACTAGCACTCCCGTCATGGCTCGAACCGTAGGTTAACGATTTCCTAGTTCGATAAGATCCACAATGTCATGAGGGAAGACTGCGAAATTTGCTCACGATGATTCTAAGGGGTGTCCAATAAGGGAGGGGAATTATTCCTTAGAGGCGCTTAGTCTCCCACAAGATCACCTAGCGAAGTATTGACTCCAGGGGTTTTTAATGTCTACCAATTCAATCAAGAGGCGCGTGGCACTCTTGGAACTCATAGTGTGTCCTGAAGGGCACGTCGTGCAAGGGAAATAGAAGGAGGCGAGTGGAACCCTTGGAGCACGTAGTGTGTCTTGAAGGGCACGTTACACAAGAAAAATAGAATGAGGTGAGTGGCACCCTTGGAGCACGTAGTGCATGTGAAGGACATGTCGCACAAGGGAAATTGAAAGAAGTGAGTGGCACCCTTGAAGCACCTAGTGTGTCCTGAAGGGAACGTTGCATTATTAACTAATAAGTGAATAAACCTATATTTCCTTAGAAAAAATAATGTGATAAGAAATATTTAAAAACATTTTCCCTAATAAAATGTTGCCCGGCCTAGGAAAATAAAATCTAGGTCTAAGTGATACTTGTGGTAGAAAAAACAATAATAAATAATACTAATAATCATCATTAAACATGTGACGAGAAGGGGGTAATCCTTTTAATTAATTTATAAAAATCAAATTAATTTGGGGGATTACTTTTTAACAAAAAGGGAAATAATTGTTTTGTTACTTATGCTAATTAAAAATTTCTCAATTAAAAAGAAAAAGGGGAAAAAGGTAATTTCCTCCACTTGCTAAATTGAGTTTTAAATAAAAAGGAAAAGAGGGAAATTTAAAAGAATTAGGAAACTAAGGGAAAAAGGGGGAAACATAAAGAGAAAGGGAAACTTAAGGAAAAATCAGAATGACTAAATTAGTAAGGTATCTTGCACTTAAGAACTTTCTAAATTGAACTCAACTAGTAAATTAGTAAGGGGCTAAGTCATTAAAATGTGTAAGGGAATTTGGGGACACCTAGGAGCGATTCTAGGAATGATTTTAGGTGCATGAGGGAAATAAGAGTAATTAAATAATTAATGAAATTAATTTATGGTTCAACGAAGGGGATGGGTGACACTTGTACGGGGAGGATGTTTATGAATTAAATTATCGAACAATAAATTAAATGGGAAATTGGGAAACAATTGACCTAGAAACTCTATATAAAGGAGGGAGGAGGAGGAGGATGGATCTATTCCTTTATGGGTAACGTTACACTGCAAAATTTTATACTTGACTGACTTATCCTGTGGGATTTGGGATACCCAGCTTGGTGGGCAGTGGTAGCTCGACCATGCAAGGCGAGCTTGGAGCTAGAAGAGTACCCCTAGCGTTGGTTGGGAGGTACCAGTGAAGTCATAGAGGTTGGCAAGAGGGAGCGGGATGGAGCACGCAATACAATGACTTAGAGCTGTCACCTTGGGCTATGGTACACAAGATTTATCTTCCATGGTAGATTACTATTGATACTATGCCTTCTTTCATGTACTTTGAATTGTGTCAAGAAAGTGTATTACTTAGCATTTTAATTGAGAACTTAATTTCCCCATAGCTTTAGGCTCGCTCCTTGACTTGATTCCCTTGGTAATCGATTCTTGAATGTTGTGACGGTCCTATTGGTTTTATTGATTGTTTCGAAGAGTTGTGATTTTTACTTCGTCATGATCCCTAGATCATCCGTCCATGCCTAAGTAGTCGGCCAGGAGCTAGATTGACGGTCGTCACTTCGGTGTTAATAGAGCTATAGATCCTAATTCCCTGCTTTTTTTTGCATGGATGATGAGTGAAGGATGTGTTGCCAAGTTGTCTACCCCTGTTGATTGATTCATGGTTGAGCATTTGGTCTTGCACTTCCTTGTGTTGATTTTTCTCCCTTGATTGATTCATTTCTGAAAAAATTATCCTGTGCGTTTGATCTCTGTGTTTTCTTGGTCTTTGCTTTTGTTATGTCACCTCTGCATTCTAAATTATCTTAGAATTGATCATTGTGTTTGATTAATCTTTTTGTTTTCAATACATTCAACCACAAGTTTATCCTCTGCAAATTATTACATTCCATTGGCGAAGTTACCGTGCAAGTTTACTTTTTATTTATACTTTGACTGCAATTTTCATGATCAACTCAGGGAGATTCTTATGTTATAATCATTGCGTTCGATATATACTAATAACAACGAGTTTCAATCAATTCCCAACAGAGGTATGATAATGAAGTGTCTGTTTTTTTTATGTGACTGGGTTGTTGGATGAGTCTGCATTGCTAAATGATTCATGTTTCCTTACAGCAACTCTTGATGGCGATTTAGCTGGGAAGAGATGAAATTTGATAGAGTTCTAAATCCTCTTTTAATTAAAAATACACGACAAATTTCCTAGCTGAGATGGAAATTTTTATAAAGTTTTAAATCCTCTTGAATTATAGTTACACTACAAAACTCTTGGCATTTTCCCAACGTGGGTAGTGCCTTGGCATTTTTTTTCTGGGCGTGGTAGTTAGTGATTTCACCTCATCTGTGCCACGAGTTTACCTGTGAAACGTGATTGCCTTTGAGTTCATTTTTCCAGTGCCCTCTACTCTCTAGACAACATGAACCCTACTTGTGGTTTACAAAGTAGCACTAGGTGTTTTTGGGCAGTGATCTCTTATTTGGTAAACAGTGACCCCATCGTTTCGTGGATAGAAAATCGTGCATTGTGATAAAGTTTCCCTAATTTTTGAACAATGATTTTATTATAGTGATGTTGTGAATAGCAACGATTGGTTACTGTTTTGCCTATGTTTTGGGCTGGGTAATTTAATGCATATTATCACTGGGTAGTTTAGCGATTCTGTGCATCTCTCAGGTCTGTGAATCAATTATGTACCTGTGTTTTTCTTGGATCTTTTAATGATTAACCTGTCACTCCATGTTTGGGGCGATTTTCCCAGATCCCACTTAGCATTCCCATATATGATCATTGTTAGACACATGTCTTTAATAAACAAGAAACAATTGAGCTTGGTCATTGATGAGTGACATAGATGCATGATTGTAGGTTGGAACCAAGGAGTCTCCCTCAGGTTCATCTCTTCCTTGCAGCTACGAAAGAACATGCGAAAGCATTGTAAGATTTATGTGAACCTTGCATTAATGAAAAGTGAGTAGCACAAGGTCAAGAACACCTTCTGGTGGAGAGATAGTTTGCAGACACCTTCCTAAAGGAGTTACCTGGGTTTCCGCCGGAGAGGGAATTGGAATTTACCATAGACATAAAACTGGGGACTGCACCAATAGCAAGAACGCCTTATCATATGTCGAACCTGGAGTTACAGGATTCTAAAATAAAACTGAAGGAGTTGTTGGACTTGGGACTTATACATCCTAGTGTGTCACTGTGGGGTGCACCTGTTATTTTCTTATGAAGGAAGGATGGGTTGTGGAGACTCTGCATTGACTACTGTCAATTGAACAAGGCAACAATCAAGATTCAGTATCCATTATCGAGGATTGATGATCTGTTCAATCAGATGAAGGGTGCGATGGTGTTTTCAAATCTTGATTTTTGATCAGGGTATCATGAGTTATATATCAAGGAGGATGGTGTCCCTAAGACCTCCTTTAAGATGAGGTTTGGAGATTACAAGTTTACAGTTTTAGCGTTTGGACTGACAAATGCCCCAGGGGTATTTATGAGTTTGATGAAAGGGGTGTTCTACGAGTACTTGGACAAGTTCATCCAAGTATTCATTGTTGATATTTTGATTTACTCTCGAATGTTGGAGGAGCATGACGAGCACTTGCATTTGGTACTACAAAGTACGTGAGAGCACAAATTGTATGGGAAATTTTCCAAATGCTCATTTTATCAATCAAAGATTGACTACTCATGGCATGTCATCTCTGACGAAGGTATCGCCATGGATCAAGCAAAGGTCGAGGCTATTATGGAATGGCCTATGCTGGCGAATGTCCTAGAAGTGCATAGCTTCATGGGTTTAGCAGCATAGTATCGACGGTTCGTCGAGGGATTTTTGAAGATAGCAAATCAAATCATGGAATTGAAGAATAAGAACAATAAGTTTGTTTGGACCGAGAAATGAGCAGAAACATTTCAAAGGCACAAGGAGCTCTTGACAATGGCACCAATACTAAGGTCCCTGACATGGATGCGGAATTCTTGGTATGCACTGATGCATTCAAGGAAGGATTAGGCAGAGTCTTGATGCAAGACAGTCGAGTGATCGCTTACATCTCGAAGAAATTGAGAAGGAATGAGACGAACTATGCGACACACGATTTGGAGTTATTAGCCATTGTATATTCCTTGAAAGTTGGGAGACACTACCTTATTGGATGAAAATTTGAACTAAAAATGGACCACTATGGACTACAACACATCCTTACGCAAAGCGACCTGAATGCGTGAGAACGACATTGGTCGAAATTGCTTAGTGAGTACGGTTCCGAGATTACTTACATAAAGGGAACAATGAACCGAGTAGCAGATGCCTTGAGTAAGAGACCAACCTCTTCAAATGAATCTACGTGAAAATATTCTAACTTTACAACGCGACGATGACTCGTACAAGGAGGTCAAGGATTTTTTCAGACAAAACACAATGATGGTACCAATATTTGAATGATTTACGTTGGAAAAAGATGTATTACTAAGGTTTACAAATTGAATTTATGTACCGTTGAATGATGAATTGAGGAGTTGATCCTAAACGAGGCTCACAGAGTAGTGTACATGGATCACCATGGAATTACGAAGATGAGGGTGGACTTTAAACCCTTATTCTTCTGGAAAGGAATGAAGCCATACATAGTCAACTTTGTGGCTAGATTTCTAGAATGTCGGTAGATAAAGGTTGAACATAGACATCCAACAGGAGTACTACAACCACACGTTATTCTGAAATCGAAATGGGAGGTCATTTCAGTGGATTTCATTGTTGGATTTCCACTGACGAAAAGGAGACACGACTCGATTTTTGTGGTATTCAACACTCTGATGAAGAGTGTTCACTTTATTCCTATGCGTACGACGTATCAGGCACCTAACATAGCTAGAGTTTTCATCAGTGAGATTGTGAGGCTGCATGTCGTGCCTAAGAGGATTATATCTGATCGAGTATCGGTGTTTACCAAACAATTTTGCACTAGTTTGCAAGAGGCCTTGGGAACCCAACTTAACTTTAGTACTGTGTATCACCCGGAGACTGACGGGAAGATCGAACGAAAAAAACCAAATCTTGGAAGACATGTTTCACATGTACGTGATGGACCAACAAATGCATTGGGAATAGTTCTTTCCACTGGTAGAATTCGCTTATAACAACAGTTACCAAAGCACCATTAAGATGGCACCTTTCGAGTTCCTTTATTGGCGACCGTGTCGGAGGCCTTTGAGTTGGGATCATCTTGAGGATAGAGTCCTGGTGGGACCAAAAACAATCCAACAAATGGAATATCAAATGAAAACAATAAGACAAAGGATCGAAGAAGCGCAGGATCAGCAAAGGAGTTATGTTGATGCGCACCTTGTCGACCATAGTTATGAAGATGGTGATCAAGTCTTCTTGAGGGTAAAACCACATAAGAGTTCGATCGAGTTTGGAAAGGGAGCTAAACTCTCCCCTAGGTTCATGGGACCTTTTGATATTATGGAGAGAAAAGGGCTTGTGTCCTATCCACTAGCCTTGCTTGATTATTTGATGCATATGCACGATGTTTTTCACGTATCTGTTTTGAGACATTATATTAGTGACCCTACATGTGTTATTGACATGAGTTCCTTGCAGGTATCAGATGAAGGTGTGATCACGACTGAGTCGATCCTCTTCCTATATCATCGCATTCGATAGCTACGATGTCGAACAGTAGATCAGGTCAAGGTCCAGTGGAACAACTATAGTCTGCACTCGACAACCTAGGAGGACGTATATGATATGCACCAACAATTTTCATTTTTGTTTGATTGATAGACTTATGACACTGTGATACATTCTTTCGACACTTATATATGGTGAAACTTCGGGACGAAGTTTAGACAAAGAGGGGGTGTATGTAACATCCCAATCTTGTGCCCACTAAGCTAACTTATTCTTTGAGGACACTTGCTTGCAAGTGATCCAGATTATTATACTATTGGGCATTTGATTATGATTATGAGGCATTATGGATATGATGACATGTTATTTTGTTGTATTGATATAGACATGTTTTATTGACTCAGTTCTCCTGAGTGTGTAGGATTTTGGACCTTGAGGATGAAGAGACATTGATGAAACCCTTGGACTTTGGATCGACTCAGGGAGTGGACTATTGTGTTTGTTTTTGTATATATTACATATGTGCATCTCAATAGATGTTATGATTATGGATTTCATTTCTGACATGATTTTTTGACGATGCAGGCTGACGACAACTTGCCGACCAGACTCACATGTGGAGTAGAGGGGTCACGCATGACTACCAGAGATGTTGAGGGAGAGGTGTGGACAACATCTCTGGTACATCCTACTAACACTCTCGTCATGGCTCGAACTATAGGTTAACGATTGCCTAGTTCACGAAGACCCACGATGTCATGCAGGCACACTGCGACAGTCGCTCACGATGATTCTAAGGGGTGTGAAATAAGGCATGGACCTCATTCCTTAGAGGCCCTTAGTCTCCCATAAGATCACCTAGATAAGTATTCACTCCAGGGGTTTTTGATGTCTACCATGTCATTTAAGAGGCGAGTGGAACCCTTGGAGCATGTAGTGTGTCCTGAAGGGAACGTCGTGCAAGGGAAACAAAAGGAGGTGAGTGGAACCCCCCGAGCACGTAATGCGTCCTAAAGGGTTTGTCGCACAATAAAAACAAATTGAGTCGAGTGGCACCATTGGAGCACGTAGTGTGTCCTGAAGGGAATGTCACGTAAGGGAAACAAAATGAGGCTAGTGGCACCCTTGGAGCACCTAGTTCGTCCTGAAGGGCACGTCGCATTGTTAACTAATAAATGAATAAACATAGATGTCCTTAGAACGAATAATGTGATAAGAAAGATTTAAAAACATTTTCCCTAATAAAATGCCACCCGACCTAGGAAAATAAAATCTAGGTCTAAGTGATACTTGTGGTAGAAAAAAATATTAATATTAATATTAATAAATAATACTAACAATCATCATTAAACATGTGACGAGAAGGGGGTAATCCTTTCAATTAATTTATAAAAATCAAATTACTTTAAGGGATTACTTTTTAACAAAAAGGGAAATAATTGTTTTGTTACTTATGCTAATTAAAATTTTATCAATAAAAAAGAAAAAGGGGAAAAAGGTAACTTCCTACACTTGCTAAATTGAGTTTTAGATAACAAGGGAAAGAGGGAAATTTAAAAGAATTAGGAAACTAAGGGAAAAAGGGGGAAACATAAAGAGAAAGGGAAACTTAAGGAAAAAACATAATGATTAACTTAGTAAGGTATCTTGCATTTAAGAACTTTCTAAATTGAACTCAACTAGTAAATTAGTAAGGGGGTAAGTCATTAAAATGTGTAAGGGAATTTGGGGACACCTAGGAGCGATTCTAGGAATTATTTTAGGTGGGTGAGGGAAATAGGAGTAATTAAATAATTAATGAAATTAATTTATGGTGCAACGAAAGGGATGGGTGACACTTGTACGGGGAGGATTTTTCTGAATTAAATTATCGAACAATAAATTAAATGGGAAATTGGGAAAGAATTGACCTAGAAACTCTATATAAAGGAGGGATGAGGAGGAGGTTGGATCTCTTCCTTTATGCGTAGCATTACGCTGCAAAATTTTAGACTTGACTGAATTATCATGTGGGAGTTGGGATACCCAGCTCGGTGAGGAGTGGTAGCTCAGCCTTGTGAGGCGAGCTAGGAGCTAGATGTTCTTTAGTTTTGTGTGTGGCCCCCTTGCGGCATGGGGGGCTAAGGGGGAAGAAGAGTACCCCTAGTGTTTTCTAGGAGGTACCGGTGAAGTCACAGAGGTCGGAAAGCGGGAGAGGGATGGAGCGTGCAGGACAACAACTTAGAGATGTCACCTTCGGCTATGGTACACAATATTTATCTTGCATGGTAGATTACTATTTATCTTACGCCTTCGTTCCTATACTTTTAATTGTGTCAAGAAAGTGTTTTACTTAGCATTTTAATTGAGAACTTAATTTCCCCATAGGTTTAGGATCGCTCCTTGACTTGATTCCCTTGGAAATCGATCCCTGAATGCTATGACTATCCTATTAGTTTTATTCATTGTTGCGAATAGTTGTGTTTTTTACTTCGTCCTCATCCCCATATCATCAGTCCACGCCTGAGCAGTCGGTCGGGAGTCGGATCGACAGTCGTCACTTCGGTGTTAATAGACATATAGATCCTAATGCTATGTTTTTTTATGCATGGATGATGAGCGAAGGATGTTTTGCCCAGTTGTCTACCCATGTTGATTGATTCATGGTTGAGCATTTGGTCTTACGCTTCCTTGTGTTGATTTTTCTGCCTTGATTGATTCATTTCTGAATAGTTATCCTATGTGTTTGATCTCTGCATTTGCTTGGGCTCTATTTTTGTTATATCACCTACGCATTCTAAATGATCTCGGAACTAATCATTGTGTTCCATCAATCTCTTATTTTTCAATACATTCAACCACGAGTTTGTCCTCTACAAATTATTATGTTTCGTTGGCGAAGTTACCCTGCAAGTTCACTTTTTATTTATACTTTTACTGTGATTTTCATCATCAACTCAACACCCTTCTTATGTTATAATCACTGCATTTTACATATGCTAATGACAGTGATTTGCAATCAATTCCTAGCAGAGGTATGATAACGAAGTTTCTGCATTTTTTATATGACTGGGTTGCTAGATGTGTTTGTGTTGCTAAATGATTCTCATTTCCTTACAGTGACTCTTGATGGTGATTTAGTTGGGAAGAGATGAAATTTGATAGAGTTCTAAATCTCCTTTTAATTATAAATACACGAAAAATTGCCTATTTGAGATGGAAATTTTTATAAAGTTTTAAATCCTCTTGAATTATAGTTACACTGTGAAACTCTTGGCATTTGCCTAACACGGGTAGTGCCCTGGATTTTTTTTTTATTGGCGTGGTAATTAACGATTTCACCTCCTCTGTTCCACAAGTTTACCTATGAAATGTGACTTCCTTTGAGTTTGTTTTCCTAGCGCTCTCTACTCTCTAGACAGCATGAAACCTACATGTGGTTTACACAGTAGCACCGGTTGTTTTTGGGCAGTGATCTCTTATTTGGTAAACAGTGACCCCACCGTTTCGTGGATACTAAAACGTGCGTTGTGAAAGAGTTTCCCTTATTTTTGAACAACTATTTTATTGCAATGATGATGTGAATAACAGTGATTGGTTACTCTATTGCTTGTGTTTTGGGTTGGGTAATTTAATGCATATTATGATTGGGTAGTTTAGCGATTTTGTGCATCTCTCACGTTCGTGAATCGGTTATGTACCTACGTTTTTCTTGGAGATTTTAATGATTAACCCGTCACTCCATGTTTGGGGCAATTTTCCTAGCTTCCACTTAGCATTCCCATATATGATCATGGTTAAACACATGTATGTAATAAACAACGACTTTATAGTTTATCCATCAATGGTATGGTCATTGCACGACGAACTTTATGGTTGCTTTGGTGGCTATGTAACCGATGCTTTTGTGACTATTTTTGGTTGTGTGTGAGTTGTTGCATCGATTCTGTAACGGACAATGATGTTATGGAGTGTTAGCACATTAATTGTTTAGCGCAAGAGCTGTTGTATGATTATGGTTGGTAGCCATTTTTGTTAGGTAGAAATTGTATTTTGAGGTTAAAGGATAGAGATTCACTGCGATGCTAGATGGCAACAATTGTAATTAACTGACAGTAAATTCATTTTCAAGGGACAACAATATATAATTAAAGTAAGAACTAAGTTGGCAATTACACTGACAACGAATTGAATACATGTCAAACAACATCCTCATTTTAATGACAATATTTTGGGGAACAACAGTAATAAGCTATGCGTTTATTATCATGTTAACTCATCATTGCTAGTATCTACAAGACTGCAAAACCATAACTCCTTTGGACAACAACAACAAATCGAGTTATTTCAGTGCAGACCTTCAAGGACAACAAAATTTACACTTAAAAGAGAACAATTCATGTTGATAACAATTTAACGACTGTAATATATCCCTTGCTATAATTATAATGATAGTGATTTAATATTTGTGATATATCTAGTATTGATTTAATGATAGCAATCATAATGATAACGATTGATGAATGCATTACATCCCTGGTTATGTCCTTTGCGATACTATATTTTCCATCTCCTTGACAACAATTTACATACCTAGATAGTGTTTTTATTTTGTGACATCGTTTAATTGTTGGACCACGTTCCTATGTATGTTGTTAGGGGGTGAAATCATGAAGGTGGGTTACACTTTTGCTTGTTTTATGACAAAAAAAACTGTATTTTCACAAGTTATTCAACTTCCGACATATAAAAGTATTTTTTTTTATTTAGAATTTCACTTTACAGTAAAAACAAAACTTGT
>ML855630.1:10390-31750 GCA_009831015.1 Picea engelmannii | reverse complement strand
GAGATAAATAAAAGGAAGGAGAAACATGAAGCATCAGTTGCTGAAGAAAATGAATCTACAAAGAAGACTAAGCAGGATGTAAGAGACTTCTTCTTCTAAAGGTAACAATACTCTTCTTATTCCTTGTACATATCTTGTTTGCATCGTCTCTGTAAATATCTTGTATATCTATCTCTTGGGAGATAATGTGTTCCAAGAAGAAATATATCGATGGAAGAACAACAAGATAAGGATTGATATCATTGGATAATACATGAAAGAATGAAAAAAATCAAGCAAATCATGTGGAAACTATTGCAAGATAAGCTGAATAAATCATGAAGAGACTTAGAAGAAGCAAAGACAGAAAGAAGTCAGCAATCAAGAGGAATTTGGAGAAAGACTTATGACATTTTGTAGAAGACAACAACATGGAAGCATGGACTTTGTTAGATAGAGAGAGAATATTATATATTGCAGAAGACAATAAGGATGCAGACAGAAGTGTGGACTCTGTTAGACAGAGGGAGCCGATTATATTCACTCATACATGAAGCAAGGATTAGGAGGGAGCTAATCCTATGATCCATTAAATATGATGAATTATATATCCATGGTAGCAGCCATGAAAGACAATACGTGTCCATTTCAACGTCAGAAGAAGTCTTCTTCGAAGAGAATCCTTAAAGTATCCCTGGTTTTCCATCTAGATCTGTGATCCTATGATAAAATAAAGAAGTGGAATCTTTAGGGCATGGAATCTATAAGAAACTCCATGGACCCAAAATCTAAAGAAAAACATGAGGAAGAACATGAAGATCCCAAGAGAGAAGAAAAGCCTGAATAACTAGTCATTGTATCGAGAATCACAAGACTACAAGCCTAATATGAAAAAAATCAAGCGGAACTAAAAGTTGTGATGAAGAACATTATACGAAAGAATTATGAATAAATGCTTTGGAAGATCTAGAACTAGAGGTTTTCCTGGATGGAGGGAGAAGACTATGATGATTGCTCGTTCGAGTAAACTAGACATACCTCTACATGAGTCACTATATCATCAATAGGTTAGAGTGCTACATCAAGATGAATGCAAAGACTGTTCTCCAGAGAAATTGAACAAAGAGTATATGAAGAAAAACCTCAAGACCTTGAGGCATACCATACCCTTGTTTACAGATGGAACAAGATAACTTGGTGAAGAACCTCCAATGCACAGCATAAGCGTGGTGAATATTATCTATAACAGATATATTGTATCAAGATGATTACTCAGTAGATCAGATCTCATGATGATAGAAGAAGTGCAACATGGATATGTTCTAGTTTTCCAACAATGATATACTCTATTGTACATGAAGACTTCATAGAAAATCAATATTCCAGACTAAAGTACATTTGAAATCAAGCATTACATTATTCATGATGAAGTCCAGAAAGGAGAAAGTGGTTCTCCAATACATGTCTCCACAGATGAGCAGATAACTAGACATTTTGGTAAAGCTTCTATCCAAGATGAAAGAGTTTGCGTACTCAAGTTGGAGCTCGTGGAGACAATTTCCTTATTGAAAAAGGAAGAGATGGCTCCCAGGTTGGGAGGGAGCACTGAAAATATTATTGAGGACATTCATTTTCAAGATTGAAAAATAGTCTAGCTTAGACAAATTCGTTCCTGTTCGGAAAGTGGATTGAGATTTCTGAAGGATAGTGATTTCTCATTCTGGTTAACATGGGAAATGTTCCAGATTGTTGATGTATCATAGACAACGAATTTCCATTGTGGTTAACATGGGGAGTGGTCTAGGATAGTCTCTCTTTTTTAGGGTTACTCAAGAAGACTGGCCCACCTTGCCGGACAATGATTTCTCATTGTGGTTAACATGAGGAATGGTCCATTTTGGAGGTTGATAGAAGATAGTCTTTTCCTCTTGTGGATAATAGAGGAAATGGTCTAGACAGTCATTCCTTAGGGTTTATGCATTCTCTCTAGGGTGTACTTTGATTAGTGTAGGAGGAATGGCCTAGGGTGGGGAATGGTCCAGGATCAACAATCAAGGACAGGCATTCCTTAGGGTTTATACATTATCTCTAGGGTGCACTTTGATTAGTCTAGGAAGAATAGCCTAGGGTGGGGAATGGTCCAGGCTCAAAATACAGGACAATTATTCTTCCTTGCTTGAGAAGAGTAGTCCCGATATCTCATTGTTCTACTATGAGGGAAAATATTCTTTCAGATCTCATAGATGTGAGTGAAAGATTGGTCCAGATGATTCATTTTATATCATAACATTGTTTCTGTGTAGGTTGATATCAGATGATTGTTATGAAGATTGTATGACAGTAGATGTATACTACTATGGTAGATGTGTTCCATTGTTCGTGACTATACGTTG
This sequence comes from Picea engelmannii, assembly GCA_009831015.1. Classification (NCBI taxonomy): domain Eukaryota; kingdom Viridiplantae; phylum Streptophyta; class Pinopsida; order Pinales; family Pinaceae; genus Picea; species Picea engelmannii. The sequence continues at coordinate 29,378 of ML855630.1, read as the reverse complement.
ATGATGAAGTACTTGTGTGTTACTTGGTGTGGTAGTGTACCACTGGATTATAGTTATGTACTACTATGGATAGACACAGTTGTGTTCTATTTTTTTTGTATTTCCTTGAAGACTATCAACAGTTTATTAGAAGTAATTATCAGCAAGATGAATGATGAACAAAGATTTTCCAGACAAAAAATGGTTAAGAACATTTACTCTTCTAGATTAGAAGAATGGCTCTTGTATCACTCCGTGGAGAGAGCATCATGTCTGATTACTCAGATAGAGTATGGTTTCGAGAGATGATGCAGCTGATGATGATGATAGTTCTCGTGATCTAGTCTATATAACTATGTTGATGCTACCGAGTGAATGGTATGTTTTGTGCTCAAGACCATTACCTGTAATACCTCCTTAGCTAGGAGGGAGTGTTGATATTATGGTAGTTGCGGGAGGTATTTACCTCCACGTATAAACTTGACAATGATAGAATACTCCGGGAAGCAAGAAGAAACCCTAATGAGTTGGCTAATAATCCTAGAAGACTTGTCGACTCAAGAAGATGATTTATATTAGGTTATTAGCCTCCAAGAGAAGAAGTTGTCCAGAAATAATAATATATATTGAATAGACAGATACCCAGAATGAGAAATCGGCCCAGGCAGTTAGCCAGAATTAGTATAAATACAGGAGGCAAGTTCTTATTCTAGCAGGCAGTCTAAGAGTTGCAGAGAAGCACTTGTGTGCACTGCAGTTGCCCAGTTTCTGCACAGGTTTGGAGGAGAGTTTTTGTTGCAGCTGTTGCAGCTAGCAGTTACGCTTGGACTATCGCTTGGCTAGGGTTTGGAACATCTGATCAGCTCGTTTTGGTGTGCTATCCTTGGGGAAAGGTGCGCTACCCTTTGTTTGGCTATCTAGCCTAGGGTTTTCTTCCAGAGTGATTCTCTGTCAAGGTTAAGGTGCTCGAAGGGTGGCTTCGGCCTATGGTTGGGTGACAATAGATATATTGTCAATGGTAAAATGAGCACATCCATTATATTCTAACAATTGGTTCGGTGGAGGTTAACACAACCATCCTGGTCCCCTCCACCACCTTTCACAGCATTTCGTGGTCTCTCTTAGCACATCCCCTCTTTCAGCAGTCATGCAACACGTAACCATTTTCTATTAAAATAATAGAATTTACATTCATAAACCTTCTACACAAGGTCCATTAGATCAAACATTCACACTTTTAAGTTTTCCATAGTTCCTTGGCTCATATAGTTATATTTACCAAATGGGGGAAACAGGGTGTTACAATTCCCTCCCCCTTAAAGGAACATCGTTTTTATAACCCTAAATTGCACCATACATTCTTACCTGGCATCAGGCCATCTCATTTGCCTTATTTTATAATACACTATTGAACAACTTCTTAAAAAACACCCTTATGCACCATGCTCCACTACTGCATGTGTGTGTATGTTGGCTGACCCACTACAGCCTACGTATACCTAAAAAGCAAAAAAAATGGAAAGTTACAGACGGAACACATAGTTTTGGGTAAGTTAACTAAAATTTTTGACTGCCCATAGCCGGTCACTCAACCAAATACCTGGCCCTTTCTAGCCTATAAAAGAAGGGATAGGGGTCCCATTTGGAGGAGAAAAGTGATAGCAAAGAAACTATACCCGATTTAGCATTCACCTTGCCCCAACCTTTTGCAACTATTGTGTGAAGAGAAGCACAAACAAAAGAAGTTGGAGCACAACTGAAGAGGAGCCCAAGACCAAATTCAAGGAGCAGTGGCTGATATCACTATTGTAAGGTATTCTTGTGAGATTAATAAAAGAAGTACTTTTCCTGTCCCACCATATGAGGTTTTCAAATGTTTAAAGTTGATTATATTTTAATAGAATCTCTAACTCATTAGTTTATAGATCATATGCATGTGGAGTTCTTTGTTTGTCTTTTATGAATGCAGGTCAGCTTTGGGAGGAGAATTGTAGTCAAGGAGCGAGCAAACGTTAAAGGGATTGACATCAAACACAGAAACTAAGGTACAATAACTTGATCTCTTTAACCTTGTATTTGCATATGAATAATGGGGTTTATGATTGGGATGTTGGTAAGAAGTAGGAGACTTTAGGTCATTTATGCATGCATGATAAAACCCTTAATGCTAGTCCGTAGGAGGGATTTCCCACCTACAACATAATTGGTGACTGTACTAGGTAAATCTCTAGGGTTTTTTTGGGGGATACTTTTTGGGTGTTTTAAATTGGTTTTATTACCTTTTTTTTTATGCGTTTCTGCAAGAGTCTGAGCTAGTAGGGATTCTAGTCTTCCATACTAGTACTCCCTGCTTTCTTTTCTTGACTTCTTTTTCTTTTCCAGGAAGTCAAAGAGGTATACACGGCATGTACAAGGCCTGCATGTGTATACATGTGCCCTACCCTCATACAACCCACATGCATACACTGGGTAATGAAGTGTTAGCTGCGTGTCTGAGTTCATAATTATTTTTTTTAGAGAGGAAGTCATCCTTTTCCCTCAGAACTAATCCTTCTCAAGAGTTTTTTGGATCTAGTTCTGGTCTCTGTTGTTTCATTTTTTAGCCTAGATATAACCTCAGATTAGCTTGTTTTTTACTAAAGTTTCCTTTCATCTTTTTTTGTCAAAGTAAGTTTCTGTGTCTTCAAGGGATTTTGGTTCTCAATACCAATACTCCCTACTAGTGCTTGATTTCTTGTTTTTCATTTTTTTGAGGAGTTGCAGAGGTGCATGGGGCCTATAGTGGGCCTGCATGCATGCACACGCGCACTAACCTTGCACATCTCGCGTACATATGCTGGTTGTTGAACTGTCAGTAGCGTGCTTGTGTTGAGATTTTTTTTTTAAAGAAGATGCAGTCATCCTCTTCTTTGTCAAAAGTCATACTTCTCAAGGGTTTTCTTGATTTAGTCCTAGTCTCTATTATAGCAGTCTATAGCCTGGGTTTGACGTCAATTTTGCTTATCTTTTTCAAAATATTTCTTGTGTTTCCTAGCTTTTTTACATTATTTTAGCTTGAAATTTTAAGAAAAATGAGTTGCATTTTGAATCGTACATTCATCAGTTTCTTTTAGAAGCATTTGTTACCTCTTCTTTGATTAGAAGAAAATATAAAAAAAAAAATAGCTTCTTAGGTCTCTTTCTTTCTTGGCATCTACTTTGCATTGTTATTTGAAAAAGAAAAAGAAATTAGCATAGCATTGTGTTTTCTTCTAATTTTAAAAGCATTTCAAAAGAAAATAAGAAAGATAATCGTTCTTTGCTAGTGTTCTTACCATTTCTTTTTTCTGTAAGATTCTTAATAAGATCAGTTGCACTACCACGCCTTTTGAGTAAATCAAGCCTTAAAAAGAACGCTAATTAAAAATAACTAGACTTTTACGTTTGTAGGGTCCATCAACTAGTTTAGGGTTAGTGCCTTGAATTAGGTTGGAGAGGACACTCTTCAAGGCCATTAAATCAAACATTGGATTATGTGCTAGGGAGTGTAGAATTCTAGTAACGTGGAAATTATTCGGGAACCCCCTCGAACACAAGGGCTAACCACGAGGTTGCATGCAGAAAGGTAGCAGAGATAACCCTTCCAAAGCCAGACCAAGCATAGTTGGGAACACATATAGAAGACTTGTCTTGGGATTTCATTAATCACATTTACCACGGAGCTTCATGGGTCTCCAATCCATTTGAGGTCCTCAGTTTTCTTCGCAAACACTTTCTTTCAATACCCTTGATAGGTTTCGGTCTTGATACCCTGCTCATTACAGTCCACCCGACTGTCGACTGTACCCGCCTGGTGATTGTTCATGAGTTGGCAACCTAGTTGCCATTATTTTAGAGGCTTACACATGTGATGCGGGGGTATACCATGGTACCTAGGGAAGACATCAGGCCACGCTTTGCAGAGTATACCTGGAGGGTGCTTCCGTATTCAAGTTACACTTGCATTGGTAAGTTTCTCTAGTGTTGGCTGGTGTAACTGTTCTTCCTACTAGTTAGTCGTTTGCTTGATTTTACTTTAGCAATTTTTTAGTGTGTGATCTATGCTCCCTCATTTTCCATAGTGAGTTGGTCAGTTATTTCTTTGGGTCTCTGACTTAGGGTGGTAGACCGCCCACTCCGTCAGTCGTGAGGAATTTTTGTTCTTCCTCTTAGAAACATAGAGCCACCTCTGTATAGGCATCGTTTTTATAACATTATCAGTGTGTGAAAATTTTACAGACTTGAACGATCCCGCAAGGGGAGAACCTGTGCATAAGATCTTCATGGATAAATTTTTGGGCGATACCAACCAAGAAGCCCCTTCACAAGGGGATTCTTGTGCTTTTGCCTTCTTAGGAAATGTTGGTGTCCCTTTGATGGCCACTTTGTACATTCCTGGGTTGAATGTGGGACTATCGGTTTGGTTGGGTACCATTCCAAATGTCTCGAATTCTCTTGATGCTTCTTAGTTAAGAAACTTAAGTCATGTGCACCCTGTTGATGTTTCTTTGTTAGCAAAGTCTTCTCCTCCTTCTCCCGCCTCTGGTGAAAGTACAATTACTAGTAACTGGAAGTCTAAACGAAGTATAAAGAGGAATAATAGGAAGAAGAAATCACCAACCTATGAAAGTCATGTTAAATACCAACACCCATCCTATGTAAGTCATGATGGGGACACGCACCATCCCTCTACAAGTCATGTTGGGGGAAAACGTCTAGTCACTGCTAGTCATACTAGCAATAGGTCTATAGCATCTGAAAGTCATCTTATCGACCCATCACCAACCTCTACAAGTCATGTTGGAGATGTGAAACCAGCCACTACTTGCCATGTTGGGGGCATTGATTCTGTTGAGAAACCTAGATGGATAGGACGAAAGCCTAAGCTCCCTTGTAATCTTTGCAATGAAGATCACCTTACTCATATATGCCCTAGCATTCTAGAGGTACAAAGATTGTGGTCCCTATCTGCAAGTTCTTCCGATTCTGAGTCTTTTGAGGTTTCATCACAGTCTATTCAACCATTGGTTGAGAAAGTGGTCATGTCGATGCAGTCATCGACTGATATCACTCCTCTTTTGAGGGGTGAGGTGCCTTTAGACATTGTAATCTCTTAGCCTATTTAGCCATTGGTTGAGAAAGTGGTCATGTCGATGCAGTCATCAGCTGATCCCACTTCTCTTTTGAGGGGTGAGGTGCCTTTAGACCATTTAGTCTGGTAGCCTATGCAACCTTTGGTTAAGAAAGTGGTCACACCGACGCAGTCTTCGACTGATCTCACTCTTCTCTTGAAGAGTGTCAAGTCTACCAAAATGATCACACCAATGCGTTCTTCAGCTGATCCTACTCTTCTCTTGGGGTGTGATGTGTCTATCGACTATGTTTTTAGCATTTCCAATTCAATACTTTCAGAACAAGAGGGAATTTCGCTCGTTTCGAGCATACCCCCTCCAAGCCCTAGGATGGTTTCCTTTGATTGGAATGATCTTGTTGAGCCTCATCTTCCTTCTTCTACACCTTTTCAAATAAGGGTTGAAGTTAATTTGACAAACATTTATCGTTGTATTGTTGATGAAGGAGCCTCTGCAAGTATTTTATCCTCCTTGGTTTGGAAAGTCTTGGGATCTCCCGAGCTTGTGTCTTCTTCACATGAGTTGTTGACTTTTGAAAGATGTCCTAGTGAATATTTGGGGGTTCTTCCTCAATTACCTATCTCATTAGGTGGGAATATTTTCCTTGTTGATGTTATAGTGCTGCAAGCCCCGTTAGATTTCAATATGATTTTCGGGCATGATTATGTATATGATATGAACGTTGTGGTGTCTACACTCTTCCGGGCGATGCATTTCTCTCACAATGGAAGAATTGTCACTATCGACCAACTGGCATCTGATAATCACCATCCTAATTCAGCGTTATTTCAGACTACCCCTTTACATCTTCCTAGTTTTTGTGTAGAATCTACCTCACCATGGGCTAATTATGTGGCATCTTATCCTCGGTGTTCAATTACTTATGAGTAGGAACCTATGCAATAATGTTTTCATTCTTGAGACTTGGTCTCAATAATTGATTATTTGATTTATCCAATGGGGGCATGGGAGCCCTTGCTTCCCCCTCTTGGTCCAAGTGATCTTGAGTCTCCTTTTGAGTTTGATCTCGTTGTTGGTAGATCCTCAAGCCCTCATGCTTGTGATTATTCATTGATATACTCTACCAGTCCTGGCCAAAGCCTCCATAGTCATAAGGAATATGGTCAGTTTACTTCACCATCTGAGACTGTCGACCCTCACTTGCGTGATTTCTCAGATTTTGAATTGCCTTCAGATGAGGCTATCCTTGAAGCCATGACTACAAATTCTATACCGCAGGAGGACTTGCATTGTGGCTTGTGTTTTCTTCCCTTTTGGGAGACTTTCCAAGTTGACTATCAAAGATAATCTTGGTCTGAGCCTAATAGTGGGCTCTACTTGAACCAGTTTCATACATGAGTCATAGCCCCCACGGGTCTTATTTTAAGCCCTTTTCAGACCCTCTAAAAACGAAAATATTTCTGAGCGATCTTGTTGACCTTCGGGCTCGCTAAACTGAAATTTGAAGTCACATCTATCCAGCGGTAGTTTACCCCTTTTTTGGTCCGGATGGTGAACTGTACGAACAAAGGTATACTCTAGGGGCCTTGGTTCTCTAGAAGAGTATTGTCACGTATAAGTTTACCCCTTTTTTGGGCCTAAGAGACTAAATTTACGAAAAAGGAACCCCCTCAGAGTCCATAGTTAAGCTCTTTTCAGAATCTCTAAAATTAAAAACATCGTCGAGTGACCTTATTCCTTCACACTCATTAAAATGGTCCAGAAGAACATCCCATACGGAGTCCATAGTTAAGCTTTTTTCAGACTCCTTAAATATGAAAAAATTATCGAGTGATCTTGTCTTTATCACACTCGTTAAAATGGTTTTGAATAGACGTATTTTCAGTGCTAGTTTACCCCTTTTTCGAACCGACTAGACTATCTTCGAAAGAGGTACCCCAGTGGAGTCTCCTTTTATGCTTTTTCAGACTCTCTAAATATGAAAAAATGTCGAGCTTACCTTCTCTGGACTCATTAAACTTACATCAAAGGACGTTACCATTGTGTGTCTTATTAATTGCATTTGCATACCTGTGTCTTTGGCCTAATTCTGGCTCCATGTTGCTCTCAAATGAACCATCTGAAGCATGCCTAATATGAAATCCCTGTAGCACTTTTCCTCTGTGTCTTGACACCTTTGGCCCATGGGGGATTTTTCCTGAGTGTCCTTTTCCTACATATGTCCCTTTTCCCTAAGCATCCATGTGTTCTGTGCACTTAGAACTAGTATTTCTGTGGCACTCGATCCTCCTTTGTAACGTAGCGTTCTTTTATTCTTTATCAAGATTTCCAAAATCATTGAAAAAGACAAAAAAATCAAATATACCCAAAAAAGAGGAAGGGAAAATTGTTTTCTTTTTATTGGAAGAACAATGAGTCGCCCTTAGACAAAGAACATCCTTTCATTTGTTTGTCAATCCTTGGGATTTAACATGACCTTAGGAAGCTATTCTCACTACATAGAGTTGTGTCCTCGTCCATTTGGTTATTCTTCCAAACATATGGAGAGTTTGCAGTGCCTCCTGCATCGTGAACTTATGTCAAAATATCATGCTACCTGAGTCTCATATTTTTTCGTGCTCTTGTCCAAGGGAATTTATTACCAAGCTTGAGTCGTCCCCCTCTGCAGATTGTCCCTTATCCATTGTATATCCATTGTGTATTTCTTGCGGCTACACTTTATATAGTTATATGACATGGATATACCATGTATTTGATTGGTAGCCATGATTGTATTTCATTCTAAGCATGGGTATGCCTGCCTCGGTGAGACAATTGTTATTTTGCAGATGGCACCTTCTGAATTCTGGTCCCTGGGCTCACTTGTTTGGTACGTTGGTGAATATTGATAATGTATTTCGACCATCAGATTCTCTTCCGACCTCACACATTAGGGGGCATCTGTTATAACCCTAAATTTCACCAGACATGCTTACTTGGCATCGGGCCATCTCATTTTCCTTCTTTTCCAAGCCACTACTGAACCTCTTCTTAAAAAACACCCTTTTTGAAGGCATATGCACCCTGCTCCACTATTGTACACGTGTGTACGCTGGCGGACCCACTACAACCTGCGTATACCTAAAAAGCATGAAAAATGGAAAGTTGCAGACAGAACACACAGTTTTGGTAAGTTAACTAAACCATTTGATCGCCCATAGCCGGTCACTCAACCAAATACCTAGCCCTTTCTAGCCTATAAAAGAAGGGGTAGGGGTCCCATTTGGAGGAGAAAAATGATAGCAAAGAAACTATACCCGATTTATCATTCCCCTTGCCCCAACCTTTTGCAATTGTTGTGTGAAGAGAAGTGTAAATGAAAGTAGTTGGAGAACAGTTGAAGAGGATCCCAGGACCAAATTCGAGGATCAGTGACTGATCTCACTATTGTAAGGTATTCTTGTCAGATTAATAAAATAAGTACTTTTCCCGTCCCACCATATGAGGTTTTCAAATGTTTAAAGTTGATTATATTTTGATAGAATCTCTAACCCATTAGTTTATAGATCATATGCATGTGGAATTCTTTGTTTGTCTTTTATGAATGTAGGTCAGCTTTGGGAGGAGAATTGCAGTCAAGGAACAACCAAACGTTAAATGGATCGACATCAAACATAGAAAATAAGGTACAGTAACTTGATCTCTTTAACCTTGTATTTGCATATGAATAATCAGGTTTATGATTGGTATGTTCGTAAGAAGTAGGGGACTTTAGGTCATTTCTGCATGCATGGTAAAACCCTTAATGCTAGTCTGTAGGAGGGATTTCCCACCCACAAAAATCGTCCTCGATGTTCTATATGTCATCATGACATGTATGTATAGGAGTAAACAAAATCGGATATGAATGTCTCATGGCATCCTCCATTTCCCACGTAGCCTCATCTATGCCAAAGTGTTTCCACTGCATCTTGACCTGTGCAATGGTTTGGTTCCTGAGTGAGGTTTCCTTCCTGTCTAGTATGCATTGGGGTTCTAGAAGGAATTATCCCTCCGACTCCACCTATATCACAGACCAGTAAATTATATGATTAGCATCATGTACATATTTCTTAAATAATGAAACATGAAATACATTATGTACTTTTACAGTGGGAGGAAGTGCTAGCCTATAGGCTACAGGTTCCATTCTATCTAATACTTCAAAGGGTCCACAATACCGAGGTGCCAACTTGGCATAGGATCCCATTCTCAAGGAACTCTTCCTGGGTCTAACTTTGAGATAGACATGGTCTCCAGTCTTGAACTCTCTGGGATTTCTCTTTCTGTCGGCGTAACTTTTCTGTCTATCCTGAGCAATATTCATATTTTTTCTTATCTGAACCACTTGTTGTTCCATTTCTTTTAGCGTGTCAGGTCTTATTGTAATTATTTCCACTGGGTTACTCTATTTGATTAGAATCTTTCACTGTCTACCATAGAGGGCTTCAAAAGGGCTCATCTTCATGGATTCCTGGTAACTGTTGTTGTAGAAAAAATCTACCAATGGTAGGTAGTCTTCCCACTTATTAGGTTGATGCATTACATGCATCCTTAGCATGTCTTCTACTATTTGGTTCACTCTTTATGTCTATCCATGATTTTGAGGGTGATAAGTTGTGTTGAACAACAATTTTGTCTCAAAACCAACCATTAGTGATTTCCAAAAGCTCGAAGTGAATTTGGTATCTCGGTCAGATACAATTTCATGAAGATATTGGAAATATCTATGGCCTTGCAAGTTGAATTGACAAGAATGAAATGAGCAGACTTACTCAGTTTGTCCACCACGACCATGATGGCATCATTTTTCTTAGTTGAATTTGGTAATCCGGTGATGAAATCCATGGATATGGTTTCCCATTTCCATTCGGGGATTGGTATGGTTTGTAACAATCCTGCTGGATGTCGGTGTTATGCCTTAAATTTTTGGCATTCTAGGCACTTAGCTAGATATTTAGCTATGTCTTTCTTCAAACCAGGCCAATAGAATTGTTTCTTGGTGGCCGTTATCATCTTTTGATATCCTAGGTGACCAGTATATAGTCTCCTATGTAGTTCATCCATTATGAACATTTTCAAGTCATCACAGTTTGGAATGTACAATATGTTTCTATAAGTCGGCAACCCTTCCTCAAGAATCTGGTAGCCTTCATACTTCATCCCTATAGGCTCTTGTCTTAGGTAAGAGGTCACGGTCTTGAAGAATGCATCTGTCTCTTGTGCATTTATGACTCTTTCCCTAACATACATTTCACAGGTTCTTACTCCTGCCAGATGAATCGTTTTTATACTTCTGCTAAGGGTGTCAACCACCCTATTTTCCTTTCCTTTTATGTCTTTGGGTTTGAAATAGAATTCACTTAGGAGAGCCATCCACCTAGCTTTCCTGGTGTTGAGCTTTGGTTGATCAAACAGATGACTCAACCCACAATTTTCTTTCATAAGAACAAATCTCCTTCCTAGGAGGTAGTGCCTCCACATTTTTAAAGCATGTACTATGCCCACCAAATCTAGGTCATGGGTCACATAATTGATCTCATGCTCATTTAATTTCCAGGATGCGTAGGGAATTACATGTCCCTCTTGCAAAAGGACTCCTCTGATTCCTTCCTTGCAGACATCTGTACACACGAGGAAATCATTATCCCGGTATGCAATTTTTAGCACGGGTGCATGGGTCAGGAGGTATTTCAGTTCCTGAAATCTTTCTTCACATTTTGATGTCCAAATGAATTTGATCCCCTTTTTTTGAAGGGTAGTGATTGGACAGCCAATATTGAAAAATCCTTTTATGAACCTTCTATAGTATCTTGTTAGGCCCATGAAGGATATGATATCTGATACATCCTTTGGGGTAGGCCATTCCATAATAGATTTGATCTTATCGGGGTCCACTGCCACCCCTTCCTTAGAAATGAAATGGCCTAAGTAATGGACTTTCTTATGAAAGAAATCACACTTGATAAACTTAGCGTAGAGTTGATGCTATTTTAGTATTGTTAGTACGATTCTAATATGTTCTTCATGTTCCTCCCTGTTCTTGGAGTATATTATGATATCATCAATGAAAACCAATACAAATTTGTCTAGAAATTTGTTGAGTACATTATTCATCAAGCACATAAAAGTGGCGGGGGCATTGGTTAACCCAAATGGCACCACCACGAATTCATAGTGACCATACCTTGTTCTGAAGGTTGTTTTGCAGATGTCTTCATCCTTAATCTGGACTTGGTGGTATCCATACCTTAAGTCGATCTTTGAGAATATGGAAGAAACTCCCAAGTGGTTGAACACGTCATCGATTCTTGGTAAGGGGTACTTGTTCTTTATGGTTGTCTTATTGAGTTTTCTGTAATTTATGCACAGTCAGAGTGTGCCATATTTCTTTTTCAAAAACAAGATGGGTGCTCCCCACGGAGATACACTGGGTCGGATTTAGCCTTTGTACATCATCTCCTTTAGTTGTATCTTAAGCTCAACCAGCTCTGGAGTGCTCATCCTATATGGAGTTCTAGATGTTGGTACCATTCCCGATGTAAGTTATATCGAGAAGTCAATATCCCTTCTCGAAGGTAGACCTGGTACTTATTCTGGGAACACATCCTTGTATTCTCTTAATATGGAGTGGTCCTCTAGGTTTTGTCTGTCATCCTTAACATATTCCAATACTTGTATGGCATATAAGGAACACCCCTTTCTGCAATACTTTTTCATTTGAAGGGATGATATTTGCCTCACTGAGACAAGCTTCTAAATCCATTGGAGGGTTGTCTTTCTCCCTTATTCATTTACACATTATAAAGTTTTATGATAATAGTCCAATTTAGTTTTCTAAGTAGCCAACCAATCCATACCAATAAACAAGTCATAAGATCCCAGGGGAAGTATGTTAAGGGTCGCTTGGGTGGGAAATCCACCCATGATGAATTGACAAGATGGTATGACCTCTGCCACTTTTCTTTTGGTCCCAGTGGATAATTTCACCAACCACAGTTTAACATGTCTAATTGGTTGCAGTTTAGGCTTATCAAGAGTCTGAGGGGCCACATAACTCAAATTAGAACCTGGGTCAATTAAAATATAAACTAGATGGTCGACGATCATACATTCCAGCTCCACTACTAAAGTTTGGTGGTTGGCTTGATTATTGTCCAAGGCTGCATAGATTCATGGCATGCTCCTAGCCACATCATTGACGGTGGTCGTTTCTTGGATGTTGTAGACTTTCTTACTGTTTTTTTGTCTGTGTGGGAAGTCCCTCAATTTATTATCCTCCCCACAACCCAAAAATTTTAAGGGTTCCTTCTTTAGGTTATCAGTCTTTCCTGGCGTTGTCTTAAAAGTTTTATTTCCACTTTGAGAGGGGAAATTTTGTTGATATACACTTCTAGTAGGAAGGTTCCTTCCAGAATATTTTATATAGTTCTTGAATCTTGAGGATTTAAACCCCTTCTTCTGGAATCCCAAACTACTCCTCTTCTTCCAGTCCTCGTGAGGTCTTGTTTTATTCCCAAACTGTTCATAACAATACCTCACCTTCCAGATAGTTTTTTCTAAGGTCTTTGGTTTTTCGAACTCAATTCTGTCCTGGTAGGTCTGAGGTAACCAACTAATGAACCACTGCATTTTTACCTTATCTTTTTTTATGTAGGGTACATACCTCAGTAGTTCAACAAATTTATTGAAAAATTCATCTATGGTGAGCTACCCCAACCAGAGATCATAGAATTCCTTAGTCTTCCCATCCATGTATTTCTCTAATAGATACTGCTTCCTGGAGTATTTCTCGAATTGTTTTCATGAAAAGTCCTTCTCATGGACTCCTTTCACATTTCTAAGGTCTTCCCACCATATGGAAGCATTCCCATTCTGGTTGAAAATGGCTATTAGAGCCTTCAAGTTTTCAGAGTAGTCATGGACTCTGAAGTACTTATTTAAACCAATAATATACGGTTCCGCCTCTTCTCCTTTTTTAATTTCTCCATCGAAAGAGGGTGGTTTGGATTTCTTGAATTCCTCATGATCATGATGTTTGGAACGCTTCCATTTCCTTCCTTTCCTCTGAGAATGTGAGCTGGCTCTGCTACTAGAAGATCTTTCGGAGTTGCCAACTTCCTTTCCTGAGGAATCTACTGGCCTTCTTCAAGCTACTTATCCCAGTGTGTTCACTTATGGAGTCATTTTTTCAGATCTCAGGTGGACTTTTACTTCTCTTCATATGTCATCGTTCCACATGACTGGTTGTGGGTTCCCGCTATAGTTTCCTCTATATGTCGGATAAGCTCTCCAGCAAGACTACATTAATTTATGTTTGTTTTTCTTGATCCTTTATCAATATATCATTGTCATTTTTGCAACTTTGTAATTCATCCATGAGGCTCCTGAAAGTTTCATCCAGGTCCGGAGGGGTTTACACCGCCGTCCTTTCGTCATATTCTTCATCTCTATTGTGGGAACCATCCCCCACTTCATGACATATCACCATCCTTTAGTCTTGGAGTTTTCCCGTGATTGAATGACTACTCGAGTGTTGAAAAAACGCTTATTGTTAGCTAACAATTTATTAGTTCATGAACAATACATGGTTCAATTTCTTAAATGCATACAGACAGTAGAAAGTTTCATTATTTTCTTTAATAAAATTTTTAACCAGACTCTTAAGAAAGAGGTAAGGTAGGGTGTCACTCTTTTAAAAGTATTGTAGATAGATTTTTTAAGAGACTCAACTATAATCTTAAGTAGGCCAAGTGTTGTAACCATGCTCTGATACCAATTTGTAACAAACCCACGACGTGCTAAAATAAAAAAAGAAAATTGTCCTCCTTACATGAACAAATACTATATTTCTACGTGTTCTAATTTGGACCGTCGGGGACCAGCCTGGTCTTTCGGTCAAGGATCTTCGATTCTAAATCCAAATGACTCTATGAGACCTTGATGGTCTCATTATGTAATTAAGCACAGAACCTTTCGGCTCCTTGGTGTAGGTTTAATGGCACCCATGACCTTCCCTTTCGCTCCCCTGCGAAATCTCTGAGTACTGGGCATTAGCTCCTTTTTTGGATAAGCCCCCTCTTGATGTGACCTTGGGAAATAAACTTATGGGACCATGCGATTGTGGACATAGCCAAAGGAGGTTTGAATCAAACTTCTTTTCAGCCCGCAATTCTCCTTGAGCCTCCACATGTCCTCTTTTCAAAACCACGGTTTGAATTGCGGCACACCCTAAACTTTTTAACGTCCTCGCAACTCCTATCCCCGCAATGCTATGGGATTGTCAATCTTCTGATCTTGACGGTACTTCTAAAACTGGCATTTCATATCTGGCCCTCTCATATCTATAGATCATATCTGACCTTTTTGCAAAATCAATGGATGATATCTCCTTCCGGGTTTCGGGTTTCATGAGTTTCAAATCTCAAACCCTGCTCTCTTCTGTACATCAATCTTCCGATTTGATGATCTACATACACCTGTCCTCCTAATAAAAAAACATGCCTTTACTTTGGTTGGTTGTCATTTTAGCTAGATCAATAGTCTTGTGCCCTCTTCTCGATCAATGGTCGAGATGTCCTTCAGGTTTCAAACTAATGAGATCTCAAATCTAAAACTTCACCCTTTTCCCAATGGATTTTATCCAAAGGCTATAATCCACTGACACATGTCCTCTTGATCTGTCGATCGAGGATTACTTTAGATATTTACCTGGAGTCCACAAATTTTCTCCATGTCTCCCTTAGATCTAATGGCTATGCATTACTTCGGATATTTATCTGGAGTTCTCATATCTACACCACACCTCCTCTGAATCCGTTGGCTCAGATCCACTTTGGGTGATCCGATGCTTGATATTCACTTCGGAAAATATGACAAATTAGCTTCACTTCGGTTGATCGGATGGTTGAGATTTACTTCGTATTTCTAGGAGTTCGGATTTTGGAAATCTCAAATCTCAAACCTTGCCTTCTCCTGAACAAACGGTGTCTGATGACTCAGATTCACCTTGGCGATCCAACGCTTGCTATTTACTTCACGTGATATGACAGCTCAGATCTGCTTCGACTGATCAGACGATTGGGATTCACTTCGTATTTTCAGGACATCGGACCTCACAAATCTCAAATCTCAACTGATAATTTATCGAATGGATTTCCCGAAGCTATTGATCTAACGGTTCAGATTCACTTTGGTAATCCAATTCTTGAGGTTTACTTTGGATGATCCAATGGTCAACGTTTACTTCAGGTCTTCATTCGAAATCCATAGATTCATTCCACCTGTCCTCAGGATCTGACGATTCGGATCTACTTCGGATGATCCGATGCCTAATATTTCTTCGGGCGATCCAATGCCTGAGGTTTACTTCAGGAGATATAATGACTTAGATTCACTTCGGTTGATCGGATGACTGGGATTCACTTTGGGTTTTCATCTCTCCAGAATTTGGGAATATCACATCTCAAACTTTGGTAAGTTCTCTCTCTTGCATGTCTGAAGAACTAAGGCTCGTGCACCTTGACCTAATCAGATGGTTGTCAATCCTTTGCACTGTGATCTAGTGGCCACTATCACTCCTCCTCCTAAGCTTATGATCTCTTCTAACTTAGAAGATTTCTTAGTCTTCAAAGGTATCAACCTTTGTTTCCCCTACGATTTCGACTCTTGGATCTCATGAATACTCATGAAAAGTGTTATTCCTTTTGAGCTTGATCCTTAAAGGATTTCAATTTCCCACGCACTCCTTTTGTTCAGGGATTTCGATAACTCATTTCAAAGGATTTCTTGAAAAGAAATTCTTCTTTCCCTCCCGGTGGTCCTCTATTCTGGTTCTTAGATTCTTGGTCGCTTCTTGACACTGATCGATGGCTCACAGCAATTACGAGGATCGAACATGAATGATATTTATCAAATAGCTCAACCTCCGCAATCTGGGAGTATTCACCAAACTTGGTCGAATTGGAGTCATTGATCACCCAGCCGACAAGATCAATGACAATGGTGAATTGTGGGCCACAAACTAGCATGTCTGCTAGTTCCACCTTCGCGCTCTGCAATGACTCCCTACCCTTGATCTTTGTTCATAGATCAACATTCGTAACAATTAGACATCTCAGAGCTTCAAGCTCCAAGGTTCCTAGACCAAGGTCACCTGGATCCTTCTATAGTTATTGGTTTATGATCCTCACTCTTATTTGGGTCTTTAGTTAAGGACATAGGCATAAGTTCAAAGTCTCCTAGACTATTGGTCTAAAGGAAACACCTTCCCAACTTGCATGGATTTAAGCTCTAAGTAAAGGCAAGGTAACTTGTGAGTTTACCAAGATGGTAGCTATGCCAAGAGGCTTTCTCTGATTCTAGAACGGTGATGTAGCTCCCTGGGAGAGTGCCTTCGAGTGACTAAACAAGGACGTATGGAAAATCAAGAAGACATATAGGTTCTCAATGGAATGAATGCATATTAATAACTTAATCATTTAATACAGACAAATAACCCTTTATAGACATATAAATACTCGCATACATACATTATTTACAATTCAAAGCATAAGGCAAGAAAACACTTATCATAACCATATAGTGTGATGCAACTACTGAAAGGGGTGTTTGTTTCCACCCAACCATAGGCTCAGTCACTCCCAGTGGATTTATCACTGGCCACCCCCGATATTAAGACACGATGGTTTGAGATTCAATCTCTTACTTCCAGATCAACATAGGTTTGGGATGAAGGTTACTCTCCTTCTCCCAATAGAGAAATAGATAAGGACAAAGGTTATTCTCCTTCTACAGGCTCAATCTCTATTTTTCTATGATTAGAACTCATTGTTCCTCTTTCATTCCTTCTCTCGTCTCTGCATTTTCTTCGCAGGTCTCCCCTTGCCCACCACACTTCCTTTCTTGCCTTCCTCCGCAAGATTGCGTGTGGATCGAATTTCTAGTTCGTGGTCAGGTCTAGAATCCTTATGGATGGGCCATCTACCCCATCCCCTCATTAACTCTTGAAGAGGCCTTCCCACCTACCAGCCCGACTGTAATTCATTGTTGGGTCAGGGGGTTGTTCTGATATGAGCAATTTAATTCCATCATGGTACTGTTTTGGTGGAGGTTAACGCAAACATTCCTATTCCCCTCCACCATCTTTCACAGCATTTCATGGTCTCTCTTAGAACATCCCCTGTTTCAGCAGTCATGCCACACATTACCATTTTCTATTAAAATAATATAATTTACATTCATCGACATTCTACACAAGGTCCATCAGATCAATCATTCACACTTTTAAGTTTTCCATAGTTCCTTGGCCCATATGGTTATATTTACAAACTGGGGGAAACAAGGTGTTACAGAATAGATAAAGCGTCAAAGAAAGTGCCTCACAAAGTTCTCCGTTATATTCGGATAATTCCACGTTTCCATCGGTTGTTTAGGTGCCAAAGTATAGCATAGTTTATGGATTTCCATGCAAAGAACAAAAGTCGAGATGATGTTCTTTGAATGCCTACAAAAGGTTCTGCATTGAAGTACATTGAAGAAAAGTGGCCAAGTTTTAAAGAAGAACCTCGTAATGTTAGACTTTCGTTAGCAGTTGATGGTGTCAATCCATTTGGATAAATTTGTTCTACGTGCTCAGTGTGGCCTGGTTTTGTTATAAACAATAACCTTCCTCCTTAGATGTCAATCAAGAGAGAGAACACAATGTTGGCAATGATTGTTCCAGGTATTTAATTATCTTTTATTTTCTTTAAAGTATGACAAAATATTTCATTTCTTTGTTTCGTGCATGGTAATTATTTATTTTATATATAACGACATCCAGATAAGTATAATTAATCATGCAGTATGTTGAACCAATTAGGTAAGTACCAAGTTAAATATATGAACGTATATATTGAGCCTCTTATCGATGAGTTTTTTAAGTAAATAGGTACTATGGGAATTTGGAGGATATAATTGAGTGTGATTTTAATTCCTTTAAAATAGTTTTGTTTGAGGTTAAATGGTATAGGCTACAGATGCATGAATGTGATCCTGAAAGAACTATTATTGAGCATGATAATGGATTTACCATGGTTAATACAAGGGCATTTGAACCGAGTACAGAGCCTTATGTTCTTCCAATTCAATGTGACCAAGTATTTTACTCAGAGGTACCTGGTAAAGCAGGTTGGTCATACGTTGTTAGATATTATCCAAGAGGAAGACTAGTAAAGTATAATCATTTATCTGAGGATGAAGATAATAACGAGGAAGAAGATCAGGAGCAGGTGGCTCATGTAGTCAATGTTTTAGAGGAATAAGCTGAAAAAGTTGATCATCCAAATGTAGGAGACGACGATCTCATTGACGACATCGATAAATATATTATTGAAAATGACGTTGATGATGATGTTGATATGAATGAGCCTTTCACCAATATCGATTCTGAACCAGATCTTGATATAGATTTTGAGCTAGATGAAGAAGAAGGTGACTGATATTTAATTTTTGAAAAGAAGAGGTATGTGTTTATATATTTTATATGATCTTTATATGTTTTTATTTTGTATAATATAGTATATGATACATGTTCTTTATAATTTCAAATTAGGTACTATGGGGAAATTGAGAGTGATGTGCGAGGGGGGGAGTGGGGGGGGCATATTTAGAGCTTCCACCTTCAAGTGGTTGCCCCTGTTTAGTAGAGAATGAACTATTCTCGAAACCAAGAGGAGCTTTGTGAAACTATGCCTAATCATACCAACGATGTAGTCATCCCAGGGATTTAGATTTTTATGTTTATATTTTTGTATAAGCCAATGAATGACAACCATAATTTAATTTTTTGTCATTTTTTAATAAAATATGATCAATCCCAATCTTTTGTCAAAGAAACA
>ML855629.1:16198-28181 GCA_009831015.1 Picea engelmannii | reverse complement strand
AGTGCCTAAGGTTGGGCAAGGAGTCAATTAGATTACACAATTGAAGGATTAAATACAACTTATACAAGAGACAAATAATGCTATAGGATACAACAAGAGTTATGTTACAATTGAGATATACAAATTGAAATACAAGATAGCTTACAATGAACAAGATGAATTAGATGATTCCACCATATACATGAAAGAGATAATTAGATAAATGAAACATTCAATTCACAAAATGAAATGATGAAATATATCATACATAAAACTTTATGAACAAGAATAAGAACACTAGATGATATTACAAATATACAAAAGAGAAATTCGATTTTAGACCAATCACACAAGATGTCACAACATAGATATTGCCTTGAAATGTTGATTGCTTTAAAATACCCAAATGTATGAGAACTCAAATTGCCTTAAATGTGATTGTGAGACTTGAAATGAAAACTTGCTTGTAAATGAATCACATCACCATAAGATCACTTGCAAAATGAAAATGAGATATTATGTTATGAGATTGCCTTGAAACATGTATTGCAAGTGTTGTGAAACATGTATTGCAAGTGTTGGAGGCACAGAAATCGAGGAGCAGACCTGCAATTTATTGCAGAAAATTCTGGAAAGAATTTTGAGGAGTTTGTCTTATTTCCTGTGTGAAGCCTTGGCATAGTTATCGAGATAAGTTTGTCATTTAAATTTCTGAAGATGAATATGCTATAACAGAATTCTCTGAAGCTCCTAAATAATAAAAATCTCCCTCTCTCACTGGTTTTCCTCTTGTGGGTTTTTCCAGGGTCAAAGTTAGACCGAAAATATCTGTGTCAATATTTTCTGAGTTTTATGTGCTGCTAATATTTTATTTCTGCGTTATAAACGATGTTCAGAATCCTCATGTTTAAGTTCTGAAATTAATTTTCTGTTGTGTATTTAATTGCTGATATAAAACTAGGTTTGGGCATTAAACATTGGCTGAAAATTCGGCGAGACTGAAACTGTGTTGGGGTCTGAAAATTTACAGTCACTGCCCTGGCGTGGTAACCAGCGGGTGGCAATGTCATACTGCTAGGTACCCATGGACCTAATAGGCTGGCTCGTGATGAGACCCCCTATCCCCTGGTTAGGTCTTGTTTTATTACTTTTCCGAGTCCCTCTTGTTTCTTGCTGAGAAGCCTTTTATTGCTTTCTCGGGGATCCCTGGGCGAAACATCTCGAGGTTTTATTCTTAGGCTTTTTTATTTTTTACCAACTTGCTTTTACCTTCTGGGCCTTTAGCCCCTTCTTCCCACAAGATAAGGTGCAATCCTGAATATAGGTCAACCCAATGCCCGGACAAGTGGAATGGGATAGGTGAGCAGGAAACAAGATGAAAAAGTGGTGTTGTGATGGGAGCGGACGATGGCTTTTCAGAAATTTCCCCAGTGGCAAACCAAAACCTACAAACACGGGCTTGTTAGGGCACCCTGTCAATCCCCCCAAACATGGTCAAGTGGGCAAGTGTAAAATCCAAGAAGTTGTTAGAAATAAAAGGAATCAGATGCACATATTCAAGGGTTTTGATGATCAAAGTGACACATACCATGATACCTGGACTAATTACCTCATGGAGCAAGAACCATCTCTGACATAGGACCAAGCCGATGGTGAGGGATTCTGCTGCTGCTGACAAGACAAAGGTGCTGGAAGAAAGAAAAGGTGGGCCCTCCAGGGCCATGCTAAAGTCAATCCTGCTCTCGGTACTCCATGTCTAGGACCTGTGGGCCTCAAGACATGATCTCCTAGTTACCCCTAAAAGTGGGGGATAACAGGATGCTACTTGGGAGAGTGAACAAGTTATACAGGAGACAGGTTCAGAATTGCTTGTGGGCAAACAATTCCTAGCAGGGGAGACTATAATGTCCCCCACCTCTTGATGAAGAGGGTTGGAGAGACTCAGTAGTCTAGTCATCCCCACTAGACTATAGTCTCATGTTGCATGGGGAAAAGTCAGCTAAACTCAACGTTATAATATTAAGTTGACTTGAAAAGGGAAAAGTAACTCAATGAAGAAATAGAACACATGAGGTTGAGTTAGGAGGTAACCCTAGGGGTTAACTAACTCAATAGAGAAACATATTGGAGGTATAAAGGAAAGGCAAGGGCGCACCTCTCACTCATCTTGGATTATTATTGCAATTTGCTTTTGGGCTCTTGAGCACACAGTTTTGAGGGTTTTGAGAATACAAACCCTAGAGGACAACTCGGTGATGAAAGATTCCACCTATCTTGTTCCAAGCTTGATCTCGAGGATGCAATACTCCACCCACACCATTCTACAGCAGCTACATGTAAGATCACTCATCCAAAACAGTAACAGGTCATACCCTTGAGGGATTTCAGCAAGGGGGCGCATCATTGTTTGAAGGAAGTTCGATCCAAGAGATTAATAGGGATTTTGGTCACTCTAGCACTTGGGTTTTCCTTGCAGGGCCTTGATCATCAACTCTAGTGCATTTTGAGAGAGCTATTCTTGCCATATGATTTCCTAGAGCATTGGCACGATTTGGATAGAAGGAGGGCACTATTGAGATTCAGATCTATCGAGTTTGGAGGAGTAAAATTCCAGATCTCACCTTGAGACTTCACCAGGAGGTTTCCCTTGGCCCGATCTATCATTCTGGAGATTTTCACAATGATTGGAGGTCTCCTTCAACAACGCCGAAATATTAGGGTTTGATAGTATTCAGGAGGGCGCAGTTTTACTTGAGGATTCAGCATTTGGAGCAGCCTTGGAAAATTCGGCTTGAGGCTTCAGGAGGGGGTTTTACTTTCCCTGATCTATCATTCTGCAGAGTTTGGTGCCATTTGGAGGCTTCCAGCAGCTAGGCCGAAATATTGGATCTTCACAGCTATTCAGGAGGGCGTACCTCTAGCCAGGAGAGTTTGGACTTGACCTTGGTTCTTCTTGTATTGGTCTTCATCTTGTATTAAGCCTTTGGAGGCTTATATCTTCTCATCTGGAGCATTTCGTAGCAGCTCATATCTTATCTATTGGATCTATCTAATGTTATTCCAGATCTACATCCTTATTGTATCAGGTTCTTTCTTATTATATCAATAAAGGTCAAATCTATGTTGTTTTGTTCCATATTTGGTGTTGCTTGTCATATCTTGTATTTCCACTTGCTATATCTTCAGATCTATGTCATATGCTTGTTAACTGAATCTACAAACCTTAAGACGTAACTCAAGAAGTAAACCTGCAAGCAAACACACACACATCAGTTGAACAATGAGCAGTTAGTGTTCCAAGCGAAAAAATTGGCTTGGGAACATTACATGTTAGATCACTGTGATAGCAATGCGGGTCTCTGGCTGTGCAAAAAGGGATACTGCTGGTCATGTGGCCTCTTGGCACTCCATATCTGCAACCTGAGGGCCTCGAGACGTAATCTCCTAAGTTATCCACAAAATGGGGATAACACTCCCAAAGGCTAATAAAAATAAAATTTCATATTGAAAATACAACTGGCCAAAGTGTTGATATGGGAGTGACACACCATAACTAAAATCTCACATTGAAAATTTGAAGTTTTTTGCTTTGAATCATGTTTTGTTGCATCAAAGAGGGCAAAGCAATGATCTCCACTAAGGACTATAAGAGCAACTTTGATAGGACCGGTCAAAAGTTAGATCCAACAATATTGGTATTACATGTAAGGTTAGCCAAGGAGGCCAGGGGATATAGGCATCCACCTAGTTTTCATTTGTAATTATCATGGACTTTGGCTTCTCACTTCTAAGGCTTCTTTGCAAAGATTGGGCCAGTACCTGATCCAGTTATAAGCAAAACCTCTGAAAATATCTACTCTCAGTGTGAATTTATAATCTGGAGGTCTGCAATACATTTGTGATTGAACTATGACTCCTAACTGTGATTTGAGACCTGAAAATTTGAGTAATATTTGCTGAATAATTTTATTGCCTGGTTGCAAGTTAACATAGAGACAAACCCAGGTCTGAGTTAAAAAGATATTTAACCCCATGTTCAGTCAAGAAACAAACAAAGTTTTTCCTACTTTGTTTGGATCAAGTCTTACATCTGAGAACAACAAACACATACATACACATTATTCTAATATCTTAGGATGTTCATAAAATGAGCTGGAACCTCATAAAGCATAGAATGGTAGCTGTCTATTACTTCAAAGTATCAAATCATCCCTGAATGTTTGACATTTAAGAGGACAAGATTATGGATTAAATACTCGCATATGCACAGCTGACAAGCTACAAAATTTTCATTCTTCACATTACTACCATGGAAGAAACTAAGGACGAGAACCAGGAAGACGTTTAAACTTATGAATGAATAGAGTGTAACATTGAATAAAAGATTTAGGCGAGGAAATATTTTTTTTTAGTAAAGCAATAGCAATCCTTCAAACAAAAAGGTCTGGTTCAAGGTCCCTGTGATCTCACCATACATTTTCAAGTTCTTTCTCACATGTTGTATCACACAACTTTGCATTTCCCTGTGGAGGTAAACCAGCTCCTCTAGCATCATATATCAGAGAAAGATCATTACATAGTCCAGCTGCTAAACCAATCAATCTGATTGCATCTCTTCGATTTAGAGTGCGAATGTTCAAATGATGTTTTTGAGTAATAAATCTTCTATGTTGAGAATCAGATTCTTGGCACAGCACTACCAAGGACTGTTTTGCGGGTTCCAATTTCCTCTCTTTAAGTTGAACAGAAATTGTTGCATAAGCCTGGCCTGCACCTAAAAGATCAAAATAATTGGATTATCACGACTATTTACCAATTTTCTTTAATCTATTAATGTTTTATAAACCAAATAATCTCCCATACAAGATTCATGTTACTTTTCAAGTTTCAGGAATTTTAAATTTACAGGATAAATGCAAGCATACAATAATAAACCCCTAGTAAAAGTGAAAATTAGCTTGAAAAGTACATACTTTTATACAACATATTCATCTTTGAACAATATAACAATCTATTAAGTTAGCAATCAGTGTATCTTGCTATGCAAAGAGCCAGAAGCACTCACATCGTTTGAATTTGAGAAAAGGGAGATCTCACAGAAATTGGTAGTACATTCAAAGTTGTTACCTCCCAAACCTGTACTTCTTGTGGTAAAGTCCTAAAGCACAAATGCAACCTTAAGAGGAACTCAAGAAGGCTGTCCACTGTCACCACAGCAGCCCTTTTCTCACTTTAGGCTGGCTCTCCTCCGGCATAAGGGGGGTATCCTAGAATATGATTGCAAAAGATACACAAATTAAGCTCAAAGCAAAATGAAGAGTTTATCTTTAGCAAAACAGAAATTGTATTATGGTTTTTATAAATAAAGAGATGGGTGGACCAAGATTAGTGCCAACCCATTGGGCAAGTGGAGTCAAAGGATAAAACATATGAGGACTATTTTCTTATGAGATTCAGAAGCATGTAGCCCAAATAAAGAACCTACAGCAGTT
This sequence comes from Picea engelmannii, assembly GCA_009831015.1. NCBI lineage: Eukaryota > Viridiplantae > Streptophyta > Pinopsida > Pinales > Pinaceae > Picea > Picea engelmannii. The sequence continues at coordinate 22,710 of ML855629.1, read as the reverse complement.
CTATCTTCCTGGCCACTAAAACAGAAATCTCTTGAGAGGAATCTGGATGAAGGAAGACCTCCAAACATCCATGAGGGTGTGTCTACTACAAGGTCATGTAAATTGAAGCTAATCTAAATTAAGAAAGAAGATACGTAAGCACATTTTCCTGCAATAGACAAATATTTTAAAGGGGGAATCAATCACAATTAAACTTCTTCCAAACAACAAACAATGTCGCCCGGATTATGGCCCTTCACAACACATTTGATGTGAGAAATTCCAGCACTAGTCTTCAGCAATATTGAACCTACAACATGTGTCTCAACAAGATTAAACCATAACATTCATAGCCTTCAAGATGTTCAACTAAGCTCCAAGGGGGACTCTCCCCAAATCAACCAATATCAAGAAATGAATGAGCAAATCCTTATACAGATTTCAGCTCAACTCCTTTTACAATAAAATAGCATTTATAGTTTCTAGATCCACTTATAAATCTGAGGAAAATACTAGACAAATACTAAAAGGGTTAAAATATTACATAGGAAGGCCACTCAAAACATTTAGACAATTTTGGGGGATCTTGTCAGAATAATTCTCTTAATAATGATGATGAAGATATAGTTATGAGACTTTTTGCCACTTCCCTTGTAGAAGATGCTAGGAAATGATATAATAGCCTTCCTGATAAGAGTATTAAAACATGGGATTGTTGATGTTTGTAGCATCGGACAGGTACTTCCACATTGGTTTTGTGTCTAACAAGTGAAGTCGTCCTTAATGCCTCTCAAGACTTAGGAGATTCACTTTAATAAAGTGATTATTAAACCGAATGCCTTTTTATACTTAATGGAGTTTAATTTAAGTCAAATGCCTAAGTATTTGTGTAATATCCCCAATACTTATTGGGCTAGGATATTATGTTTGTTGTCCAATGATGCTATTTCTCTTTGTGTGCTTTTGTCAATTACTTTGCACTACATGTGTTTTCAAGCTACAAGTTGATTGAAAACTTTCTACAAATAGTTTGCCTATATTCTAACCATGGACATTTCGTCAAACATATTGCATGCATCCAAAATACTCTTAAAATTGAACAAACAACATAGGCATTTTTATTATGGATGGAATTTGGGATACAACAATAATATGTCTCTAAAGGTTGTTGTAGCAGCTACAATACATTAGCAAAACACACAATACTCAAATCAAAACCTAGAAATGATGCCATTGTCTCCTCAATAGTTGTTGCCAACTGCTCAAAGGCTCTCCAAATTGCTCGCTACCCTCTTCAAAGCCCACGACTCAGCAAATAGGGCCCTCGGCCCACCTAAAAACCCTCACAGTTTGGCCCCAAGAGCGCACGGCTCTCCTCCTCAACCCCATGGCCTGCAAAAGACCCTCGCGGTCCCTCCTCTACCTTGTGGCTCTGCAAAAAGGGGTGGCTCAGTCCCTCAAAACACCCCCAAGGCCTCTCCTTACCTCTCGGCCCTACAAAAAGGGAGAGATCGTCCCCTCCTAGAAGCCACGAACCTCCAACAACCCTTACAGCCTCTCCAATTTCCCATGGACCTGCAACAAAGATAAATCGGCCCTCCAAGAAGGCCCCACGAACCCTCCAAGCAAATCGTTGCACCTTTAGACTAAAGACAAACCACAAGATGAAGCTCCGGTGAAGATCCTGGATGAATCCTCCTCTTTCTCTAGTTAGGATGGATATTGCACCACCAAAACTAAACCCCAATGGAAGGGCTTTTCCAAATCCCCAACAAAAACCTTGGCTCCAAGAACACTCCAAATAAGAGATCAAATCATAATGGTCAAAGTGGAGCACTACCCCTCCTTTCATTCTTCCTCAATGCCCCTTTTAGAACTTTCCCCTTTTGACTAAATCCTCGTGACCCTTATTCCCCTTTTAATTTCCACTTAAAGATTAAAAGTCACTTTTATTAACGTTTAAGCAACTAATAATCTAAAAGTTACTTTATTACCTTTTTACTTAATGTCACTTAATATTGCACCACCGAAACTAAACCCCAATGGAAGGGTTTTGCCAAAACCCCAACGAAAACCTTGGCTCCATGTAATGATCCCAAGCCATTATGCCAGGATCATCACGGTTTTGGGTGTCTTTAAAACTTTTGTTGGTTGTGGTATTTCATCAAACACTTTGCTAACCTACTTGTTTAGATATGTTTACTTGCTGAATGGCCTCTTGATTTCGGCCTTAGGGTTTACTAATGTGTTTATATGAGTGTTTGCAGCAATAAACAAGAAGATACAATCATGGACATACCTCAACCATATGCAATATGATAGACAAGCCAAAACATCTCAAATCTGCTTTTATTCATGAAATAGAGAAACCTGCTACAATGAAGATGTCGATCTGGAATGCTCAACAGATGGCTAAGAAGATAGACAATAGAGCTGCTACAAATGCTCCAATAGAAGACTACAGTAAGCCTCCAAAGGTTGGATACACAATGAAGACTGAATACAAGTAGATCTGGGCCGTAAGAATGCTGAAACCCCCAATATGGAAGGTGCCACGCCCTGCTGGATAGTTGAAGCTCCTCTACAATTCGGCTCTGCTACCAAATGTGTCCAATCACCTCAAGAAAGTTGCCAAACAATAGATCGAGCGATGGCAAGAACAACCCAGGTGCCCGAATCTCCAAGATCTCTCTCAAACCCTATGGATCAGAACCTCCTCCAAGATATGGTGTGCCCCCCTGGATGCTTGAAACCCAAATCGGCCTCACTCCTGGATGCCTCCAAATGCTCCACCAAAACACTAGAATGATGGATTGGGGCTTGGTTACTTCCCTGGTGAAGTCCCAAGCAAAATTGTGAAGATCTGAGCTAGTAAATGACTGAAACCAATTTCTGAAGTTTGCTCCTCTCCTCCAATTCGTCCCATGCATCTAATAAATCAAATGGCACCTGAAACTCCTCATGAATGGACTAGATCTAATGTCCAAGGCCCTGCAATGAAAACCCAGGTGATAGAATCTCCAAAAGCCCTACCAATCACCTGCAATGAATCTCTCTCCAAAGAATGGTGTGCCTCCTTTGCTGGAAACGCCCAATGGTGCGCCCTCCCTCTCTTCCTATGCATGTGGTTGGTGTAGAACCCTCCTGCACTGAGTAGATCTGAACTAGAATGGTGTGGGAGCATATTGCATCTCCGAGACCAAGCTTGGGACAAGCTAGGTGGAATCTTTCACCATCGAATCGTCCTCTAGGGTTTGTTAAGTCAAAACCCTCAAAACCCCCAAGAGATGGGCCCTCTAGCTAGAAGCCAGATATCTAAAAGATAAACATACCTGAATGAATGAGTAGAGGCCCTTGCCTTTCCTTTATACTTTTTGCTCTCCTTGTCCCTTCAAAGTGACTTTCATTTTATTAATATTTAATTAATTAATTAAATCACTTTAATTAATTAATTAACATTTTTACCTCTGAAAAACACCTTATCTCTCCTTGTGGCTTCTCTGGACACTAAAAGTCACTTCTCACCATCCCATCCTGTAGTGTTGTTTCTCCCGATTCCAATGAGCTATTACACTGAGAGGTTCCTCCAAGTAATGTACCCACAATGACCTCTTCAGTGAATTCAATTAGCTTATAGCTCAAAATAATCAAAATCATGGAAATCGTCGAAATGCAATGGAACCAAAGCCAACTTGTGCAGAATGGCTCATAACAATGGAATATGATGAGCAATGCAAGTTGGACCCCACAATGCCTCTCAATAACCCTTGTACTCGCTATAACATCCATCTGGCTACTCTGGTCATCATAAACCTCTGCACTGTGATGATGTCCCAACGTGGGGACATTACACTCCAAGAGCACTCCAAATAATAGATCAAATCATAATGATCCAAGTGGAACACTACCCCTCTTTTTATTCTTCCTCAATGCCCCTTCTAGAAATTTCTCCTTTTGACTAAGTCCCCATGACCCTTATTCCCCTTTTACTTAATGTCACTTTAGAAACATAACATCTCCTAGCTAAGTGACATTAAATAAACCTTGTGACTCCCTTTTCTTTCCTGACTATAGCCTACAAGAGTCATATAGGCTACTAAATCATCCTTCGTTATGATCAATTGGAAGGGGACATTACAGTCCTCCCTTCCCGAGATTGTTTGTCCCCAAGCAACTCCAAACCGAGATGTTGTAAGATCTGCTCTCCCTCCTGTTGACCACCTATTTCGACTAGGGGGTAAAATCCATGTGCCATGAAGTTATGTACCTGATGGTGCAACAAAGTTGAAGACTTTCTGGTTCTACAAGGCAGTTTTTGCCCCCAGCACTTCTTTTTGTAATTGGAATTTTCTCTCCCCTGTGTAGGATAATAATGTAAATGGTCTACATAGATCATATTTTAGGTTAGTTTCCTAGGACTTTATCATTAGGGAAGTCCTTTCATCGAGTGTTTTTTATCCTAAGGTAATTTTTAATTACCCTTAAGTTTTCACTCACAATAATCCTCCAAAGTGGTGAAAGACATTCTAATGATCGAGCCCAATGGGTGACTAGGGTTTAGGAATATTGTAAATGACCATGCTATACATCTTCTAGAGTCTTGCGGAATTCCGTCGAGTTTTGATAGTTTTTTTTAATTTATTAAAATTATCCATTTAATGGTAATTTTAATTAAATTTGATGTAAAAATGTAAAAACTAGGTCCTAGGGGATTTTGATAGGGGTGTGAGTACTCAAAAGAAATGGAATGAAACCCCCTACACCCTTGGACCAAGTTTCAGCTCAATTGGACAAGTTTTGCTAGGTCATTGTCCATGAGGAGTATAAGTCAGTCTAGAGTCAACATTTAATTGCTTTTAATTTGGCTAAGTAAAAATGCCAAAAATTGTAACAAGGGAATAAAGTTATGAGAGAGAGTGGGAAAGGTTTCCTAACCTTTTTCCTAAGTTGGAAAAGTAATTTTCCACTTAAAAAACCCCCCCTTGAGCCAACAACTTAAAGTGGTGTTCCCTAGCTAAAAGTGACACATGGGAAATAAAAAGTTTAAGTGAAAAAGCCACCTAAACCCTAATTTCTCCCCCCTTGGTGTCTAACCGCATGTTTAACCATAGGAAAAAGTGTTTTCCCCCTTTGCCCCTCACCCCTCAAACCCTAACTCACTACCAAAACCCTAAAAGTGACTCTTCCTTGACTTTGTCTTTTTCTCTTGGATGTATGACACTTGTAATTCATCCAAAAAGGGTCTTTCTTCTCTCCCAAGTATAAAAGAATGCCTACCCCTCCTCATTTCACATCTATTCTCAATGTAAAGTTACTATGCCCAAATCTCTCCCACTCTTCTCTCTCTCCCATCTTGCTCTCTCTCATTTCTCAAGCTTGTATGTGTGCCTTGTTATCCCCGATTTCTAGGGATAACTAGGAGATCATGTCTCGAGGCCCACAGGTCCTAGACATGGAGTACTGAGAGCAGGATTGACCTGAGCATGGCCCTGAAGGGCCCATCCTTTTCTTCTTTCGTCAGATTCGTCTTGTCAGCAGCACCAGCATCCATCACCATCGGCTTGGTCTTGTATCGGAGAAGGCTCTTGCTCCATGAGGTAATTGGTCCAGGTATCATGGTATGTGTCACTTTTGATCATTATAACCTTTGGATATATGCATCTGATCCCTTTTATCTCTGACAAATGCTTGGATCTTACATTGGCCCACTTGACTATGCTTGGGGAGATTGACTGTGTGCCCTAGTAAAACTGTACCCATGGGTTTTGGTTTGCCACTGGGGGAATTTCTGAAGAGTCATCGTCCGCTCCCATCATACCACCACTTTTCCATCTTATCTCCCGCTCATCTGTCCCATTCCCCTTGTCCGGGCATTAGGATGATCTATTTGTGGGGTTGCACCTTATCTCGTGGGAAGAAGGGGCTAAACGCCCAGAAGGTAAAAGCAGTTGGTAAAAGATAAAAGCCTAAAAATGAAACCTCGAGATGCTTCACCCAAGGATCCCCGAGAAGGCAATAAAAAGCCTCTCAGCAAGAAACAAGAGGGACCCGAAAATGATAACAAACAAGGCCTAATCAAGAGGATAGGGGGTCTCATCACAAGCCAGCCTATTATGTTCATGGGTACCTAACAGCATGACATTGCCACCATCCGATTACCACGCCAGGGCAGTGACCTTTGGTTGCATGGCCAAGGGAAGGGGGGTCTCATCACGAGCCAGCCTTATCATCTCTGTGAAAGTACTTGTGGGTAACACTGTTAGCTCTGGTCACCACGCCAAGGCAGTGTCCTCTGGTTAGCCCTTGAATAAAAAGAAAAAGAAGAAGAAAAAACAAATAAAGAAAAGAATAAAGGCAAGAAAGGGCTTGGAAAAATTTACATCCATGACAGGTACAGCTCGCCTTCTACAAAGGCACCCACAGGTAATATCATGCATCCCTGGCTCTCACTCTACCCGTATGTCTAGACATCCCTTAGCCACATCACCTCATTTACATGGCTTGGATGAAACCCCTTGGAAACTTTCCTTTCC
>ML855628.1:28282-50608 GCA_009831015.1 Picea engelmannii | reverse complement strand
TACACATGATGCAAGGGACTATCCTAGATTGAAATATTTGAAACATAAAAAATGTAATAGGATTTAGATAAAACACAAGATCACAAATGATGAGTAGGGGTCGATGATGATTCATAGGGTCGGAAGCAATGGTCCTATGGAAAATATGTATTCAGAGTGACCTAGATCAATGGATGAGACAAAAGGGAGTATTCAAGAAAGTTAAAGCTATTGACGGTTTTGATTAAAGAGAATGAATTAGAAGACAAAGCCAGAGATGAGATAAGAATCCAAATGAAAACACCATTGGAGAGACTATGAAAACACATGGTATACAAAGATAAAGAAAAGGTATACAAAGACCCCATTGTAGAGACATTCTCCCAAGTTATTGTTCATAAAGTTATATAGGATCTTGCTAGGGCAAGGAAAGAAGGAACATGCTCAAAATATTGAAGGCTTCAATCTAGACAAGGAGATCCATATGGTTTTTAGGCATAAGGAGGAACCCCATTTCTCACATCCCAAAATAAAGGAGGCAACCTTCATTGATAGGATCAAAATTAAAGGAAGTGATAAGAAGAAGCTGCCAAAAAAAAGAAGTAGACAGGAAAGGACAAAAAAGAAGAAATGCATGAAAGGGACCATGGATATGAACAAAGATTAGAAATAAAAGGAACTGAGTAGAAGGTTCCTATCACTAATGAGAAGGAGGCCCCTTTCCGAAAGAGACTTTCTTTTCATAAAACAAGGAAAGATGAGAGCATTATTTTTTATTCTAGTAGTTTGAACTTTTCAAAAAATTATGGCGTTGATTATATACCTAGCACTAATAATAAGTATCACTTCATATAAATGGTGATGAATCATGAAGGAGGTCAAGTTGTAATTGAGGAGGTGTTGGAAGCTGTCCCAACCCTTTTTGAAGCGTCGTTATTATAGCAAACTTGTCGCAACATCCATTAAATGCAACATATTTATAGATTTTGTAACGTCGCAATTCCGACGTAAAAAAGTCCTAAGTGACCGTTGGTATTTTGACATGGTGAACATACTAAGGTGATCGTTGGAGGGGAAAACCTAGTTTCCAAAATGTCGCAATTGCGACATACATCTTCACAAATGTCGCAATTGCGACATACATATTCACAAATGTGGCAAGAGCGACGTTCCAGTGAAAAACGTGGCAAGAGAGACGTTCCAGTGGAAAACGTGGCAAGAGAAAAGTTAACGTGGCAAGACCGACGTTAACGTGGCAAGAGAGATGTCAACATGGCAAGACCGACGTTATCAGGCAACATGAATTTTTTTTTTTATAAATTTCCTCTATTTTGCAACAATATGGACAATTTTGTCCATAACGCCGCAAATAAAACGTCAGAATTTGACCCAAATGCAGTAGTGTTATTTCGGTCTAGTACTCCATCTGATCTATTTGAATATTAGATGACACTTCACATTGCATGATTGGCTTCCTGAATGTCAGTACAAATTTTGACAATTTTTTCTTTGTCCCTCCTACCATCTATAATTTGCCATAATGTTTTAGTCACATTCTTCTCGATATGCATTGTATAAAACAAATGAGTTATTTTTAGCTCCTCATAGTCAGCCAACCTCATGAATTGAGCAGGATAAGATTTCATTCCTTTTCGAAGCCCATTATTAATACCTTGATGATGATTGTGGCCTTCATGAAGCATAAAAGAAATCATACAAATAATTATCAAATACGGTAAAATAAATTCAATGATTAAAATAAACATTCAAAATATTGCATGATCTATGATACATTATGAAATTGAGTACCTTGACGATTTCTATTATATTCCAACCTCCATAGGTGATGTGTCATTCTTCGTGGTTTTAAACCAGTCTCTTTTTTCCCATTGAAAAAATGTTTTTCAGTAGTACGACACCTATGGTTCTTAGAAAGAAGGTGCCTATACTCATCAAACACCATATTTCCTAAAAATTTTGAATGACAATACTTCATCTTAGGGCCACAAAATTGACATGCAAATTTACCCTTTGTTTGAAGACCTGCAACAAATGGATTAATGTCAATTGTACGATGAGATTATTTAAAAAGTAAACATGCACCACAATTACATTAAAATATTATATAGTATTAAAGAGAAATATTAAAATGCTTATACATACCACAAAAATGTGTTAGTCTGGGGGCATCATGAAGTTTCCATAAAAGTATTCCATGGAATTTAAATTTCTTCTCCCCGATTGGTTTACATATGTCATACATTGTGATGCTAGCCCATAACTTTAGTAGCTCGTCGATAAGAGGCTCGATATATACATTCATATCATTAACCTGGTACTTACCTAATATTTGTTTGAAATTACACATAATTACTAAAGGAATGATATCATGTAATATATATAATTAAATAAATAAACAAAGGATATTATGTAAAAATTGAAACAAATGAAAATGTTAAATTCAAAAAATTAATGTAAACAAATACCTGGAACAATCATTGTCAACATTATGTGATCCCTCTTTATTGACATCCAAGGAGGAATGTTATTGTTGATAAAAAAAATAGGCCACACTGAGTAAATATACCTAAGCTCTTTGAATGGATTAACATCGTCAACTGCCAATGAAATCCTAACATTATGAGGTTCATCTTAGAAATATGCCCATTTTTCCTCAATTTCCCTAAATGTAGAACCATCAGTAGGAATTCGAAGAAAATCATCTCCACTTTCGTTACGTGCATAGTAATCCGTAAATTGTGCTATGCTTTCACACCTGAAAAATTGTTGCAAATGTGGAATTATGGGAATATGACAAAGAAACTTTCGAGGAACCCTTTTTGTTACTTGATTGGTTGGATATCTACTGATAAGACATTGCGAACATTCGGTTTTCAAAGCATGTTGTCCATAATATATAATATGGTCATTAGGTATTGCATTTATAGTTTGATAATCCATTCTAATGTATTTCATAATGGCATGCAAACCTCGATATGTGCAAGGTAAAATATTTGACAATGGTAACAAAAATTCACCTAACAATCTACAACATAACAAACAACTAGTTAATGTAAGAATATTAATCGTAAAAATTGCATTCTTATTCTACACATTAATTAACACTAAAAACAAATAAACATTTATGTATAGTATGAGATGAATCATATTACATACCTTAGTATGTGTGTCATACAATTGTTCGACAAATTATTCATCACCTTTATGTTCACTAGCAACAATGTAGTGGAGAGAAGATTTGCTCTCGATCCTTCATAAAGTCATTTATTTTCCTTTTCTAATAGAGGTTCATCATAAATACAAACATTTTCCCCATCCTCGTTCGGCAGTGAAAACAAATCTTGGATCATTTGATTTGTCCCATCATCTTCTTCCATGGGATCATTAACTTGAATTTTCCCATCATCTTCTTCCATGAGATCCTCATTTGCTTGGTCATGATGATGTTCCTCAACTTGTACAACATCATTTCTACTAATACTTGGTGCAATATTTTGCGGAAAGTTAGTGGGAAACTCTAACTTTATAATTACAAACAATCATGCAAAATTAGTGTATACTATAGAAAACATTCAAACAATATATATACATATATATATTTTTATATAAAATTGACAAAATAGAAAAAGATAATGAATATATAGCTAATTACCACTGGATGATATTCATTATATCCGCCATCAATGTGACCATATTTCCTACAATGTTTTGTGGCTCTTTCTATTAAAATTCTTACGGGACATTTGAGGCAACATTTTGTACAAGGGAAATAACATCTACCATCGCCCTATTCACCCGCTTTACTTTTTTCCCCACCTCTAATAACATTCTATGACATTTTTCCGCACAAAAATACCATTTCGGAACTATCGTTGTTATAGCAAGATTGTCACAACATATTTAAATTGTCAAATATTTATAGTCCAATTTTAGGTCACTGTTGTTGCAATTGCGATGACAGTGACCTAAAAATTTTTTTTTTTTTACATATTTATTTTAGTTCATTTTTAATGTTCAATTTTAAGGTTAAGTCGTACGTCTCTCTTGCGATGGATAAAGTATATTCGTCACTCTTGCTACGAACATTGACCATAATATATTGGCCAAACTACTTGTGTTGAGATTGCAACGAATACGGGGTGGATTTAAAAAACTTGAACTTTTTCTCTTGAACGTTGCGATGAATGAGTACTTTCATCGCAAGTGGTCATCGCAAAAATTTCAATATGTAGTAGTGGAGAGTTTGTAGACATTTTTCCATAAGAGTTGATAGGGTTGTTGCCCGAAAGAGAGTTGGAATTTACCATCAACTTGAAACCTAGAACTGAGCCAATAGCAAGAACACCATATCAGATGTCAACGCCTGAGTTACAGAAGTTTAAAATGCAATTGAAGGAATTGTTGGGCTTGGGACTTATACGTCCAAGTGTGTCACCTTGGTGTTCTCTAGTTATTTTTGTAAGAAAGAAGGATGGATCATGGAGACTTGTAATGAGTACCGTCAATTGAACAAGATGATGATCAAGAACCAGTATCGATTACCAAGAATAAACGATTTGTTGGATCAAATGAAGGGAGTCACTGTGTTTTCAAAAATTAACTTGAGATCAGGATATCACCAGTTACAAATTAAAGAGGAAGATATTCCTAAAAACACATTTAAGATGGGGTTTAGACACAATGAGTTTATAGTTATACTGTTTGGACTGACAAACTCCCTTGGGGTATTCATGAGATTGGTAAATGGGGTGTTCCACGAATACTTGGACAAGTTTTTTCAAGTAGTTATTTAAGACATATTGATTTATTCTCTGACAAAATAAGAGCATGGAAAAAAATTAAGATCGGTACTGCAATGTCTACAAGAAAACAAATTATACAGGAAACTGAAAAAATAGAGGCTATCATCATAAAATATGGGGAGACATCCCTCTTCCTTCCAGTAAATTATTACAACAAATTTGTAGTGCCCCTCGGAAGCTATCATTTTAATTGCTACCTAGGTTTTTCGATTTTCCTTTTCACTACTTAATTTTAAATCTGGGAAATTCATTTACTGTGTTAGGATTTAATTCAGGAATGAAATTGGGGGTTATAACCATAGATTTACCTCCTAAGTGTCTTTGCAATCATTTACTGACCCTTCATTAAATTTTAACCGCTTCTGAAATTGATTCGCTACCTGAAATTTTAAATTCAAATTTATCTGAATTTTTTTTTCATTTCAAGGCATGGATTAGGGGATGGATCAAGTTCCATATTAACTTCCATATAAAAAAATGTCTCTCTTGAAATTATAGTATTATTTAACCTGTTTGTGTCTCATTTTCCCATTTCCAGTCAACTTTTTTTGTATTGATTTTCCATGTTTTAAAACAATGGTAACATTCGTAGAGTTAACACAAAGAAGGGTGAGTTTGAATTTGTCTGATTGGTTGGACGTATACACGTTCACTCACCTCTTACCTATCACTTCCACTTCTTAACAAACCCTACATCAAATTATTGTCCCTTCCTCTAAACTATACAAATTAATAAAAATAATTTTTGCTCCACTTAAAATTAATTTAAATTATAAGAAATTAAGTGTCATATGGAGGATGAGATTAAGTGTTGAATGGAGGGACGAATTGAGGTCTAAAACAAATTTCATATTTTTCTACACACTGAATTAGGGGCTAGGATAGATTCTAAAACTCTTTCTTGTTCCTTACTATGGATATGTGATTTATCCTCTAAACATTATTTATTTATGGTCAATCAAGATTTATCTTCCTAAAGTTTTAAATAGATTATAAGGTAGCATGTGAGTGCTTTATTTATGGTTTAATAAGACCCTGTTTTCTTAATTCTTAAATGGATACATAGGGTAGTTTAATTCTATCATTTACTTATTACGTTTGGCGTTCCCTTAACTCCTTTAAACAATTTTTAAGGTAGCAATTGCATTCTTATATATGGTTGAAATAAGATTTGGTTTTCCTTAATACCTTGAATGCAATTGTAAGTTGACGTTGGATTCTTATATTATTGTTGGGTCTTCCTTTAGTTATYTTCTTTGGGTTTATAATTCAACATTGGGTTCTTCATTTTATTGTTTAATAAAACTTTATCTTATTTGATTATCCATATATATGGATGTGCAAGATAGCATATAATTTATCTTATCTAATTCTTAAATTATGGGTTGAACTTCTTCTAGTTTGTTGGAATGGAAATGTAAGGTATTTTTGGAATCCTTCCATATCACTTGTTATGATTGAACCCTTTTGTTCTTTTAAATAGATATGCAAGCCCCAGAAGTGATGATTGATGATGTGTGATTCATTTTKTTTGTTTCAATCCTATTTATTCACCCCTATGAACATCACTCGATGCAATGAGTGCTAAGTGGACTATTCAAATCATGAGAATTATTGGTCAGTTGTGAGTGATACTCATGGATATGGTTCATATATTAATGACTTACTCTACGTAGTTAATCCTGAAAATGATATCTAATATGTTTCACTGCGGAAGCCCCTCTATGATTAAATAATAAGAGTTAAGGGAGTTCTAAATGGATAGTTCATAAGACACAATAGTTTCTAAGGTTTTGAAAATGGGGTAGCAAGCTAAGTGGGCCTGATTGTGGGAAAAACTCCACATTTAAGAACGCTTGAGCCAGAGGCGTCTTGGGATGGGTGACCACCTGGGAATTCCTAGTTACCGGATGCAAGCCCCGGAAGTGATGATTGATGCTATGTGATTCATTTTGTTGGTTTCAATCCCACTTCTTCACCCCTGTTAGCATAACCCGATGCAATAAGTGCTAATTGGACTATTCAAATCATGAGAATTATTGGTCGGTTGTGATTGATACTCATGGATATGGGTCATATATTAATGACTTACTCTACATAGTTAATCCTGAAAAATGATATCTAATATGTTGCACTATGAAAGCCCCTCTATGATTAAATAATAAGATTTAAGGGAGCTGTAAATGGATAGTTCATAAGGAAAAATACTTGCTAAGGTTTTGCAAATGGGGTAGCAAGCTAAGTGGGCTTGATTGTGGGGAAAACTCCACAGTTAAGCAAGCTTGAGCCAGAGGCATCTTGGGATGGGTGACCACCTGGGAAGTACTGGTTATTGGGTGAAAGCCCCAGAAGTGATGACTGATGCTATGATGATGCAGGAGCATCATAAAAATCCAAAGCACGCTCCTAGTCAAAGGAACAACTGCGGGTGCAGATGCAAAAAGGACAAATTTTTATGAAAACGTTTTGAATTTTGAAATCTAAAGCATTAATGTAATAGCTAGGAGAAGCGTACTTACATTTATGTCTTGAAGATATGAACAGATCTAGAGAAATTATTCTCATATGTTGGATGTAATAGGAATTTAAGTCTGTTAATATAAATTAGGTAGATATGAATGTTAGATTAGATAGTTTAGAAACGGAAGAGGGAAAACGAATATAGACACCCTCACCCTTGTATCATTGTAATTTTGGGGATGATCATTCAGAATTCATAAGTTGTAGAGCTGTAGTAGAGAGCTGTAGAGAAGAACCCATGTACATGAGCACTTGAGTTAATATATGAAGCTTTGACTCAACTTTCATGGTGTTATGATGCTTACTGTTGACATTTGTTGAATGGTATGTTTACAGTTGATCTTTTTCTCTGTTATGCATTTGTTTCAATGCTGCATTATGTGTATGATGTCATGGTGAATGTATGAAGTCCGAGAGAGGAGAAGAATGAGTTTCAATTGTTTCTCTTCCTGAGAAATCCTACAAGGAGTGTAGTGAACGTCCGCAAGGTGTGTGTTGACGAGGGTCTGAGTTTCATATCAGAAAGCTCAAGAGAGATATCATTGTTCTCATACCAGCTAAAGTGCAATTGAAGCACATATTCGTGCAAGGTGTGTGCAGGATGGTTGGAGCGTTAGACTTTACCAACTAAGGGGAAAATTGAGAGGACTATTGTTGCAAAGAGTTCACGGGGATGGAGACTCAAATTACTAGAGATTATTTGAGGGTTTTCCGTAAGGAGTGAGAGCAGGGATCCTTTTGGGGAGATTGAGTTTACAAGTGAAATCTCAGGAAGGATAACACCTTTGAAGTGCTCAAAGGGAGAAGAAGATTGAAATTATCTTGTAGAAGTTAAGTTCAAGAGGGAGAACACCGATTCATTTGGACAGGGGTCATTGAAGAGTGCATCTGGTGGTCAGAATTCTCCGTGGAGAACTCATGAAGTCACAAGCACTGTAGGATCTAGAGGATATGTAAGGTGGTTAGGAGTTGGGTGAATCCACCACCCTGACATCAAGAATCAATGTGGGACATTGATCGTGGTTTGTTGAGCCATCAGATCATTTCAAGTATTTGGGATTTACAGGTTTGGACTACAGGCCAAAATCCTTGGTCACACAAATTCTCGGATCGCGAAAAGGATTATTAGGTGTGGAATTTTGGAATTTTGGTAATTTGGGGTTCGACATACCGAAAATTACGATGACAAGGAACTGGGACTCTTTCCATTGAAAATCCCAAAGTCGCGAAACATGGTGTGCCTTTGGTGTGGGATTTCGGCATTTCGGTTTTCTAAAGTTTAGGAAGTAGACGAGGCAATGACTTTGGAATCAAGAGTTTCAAACTCCCGGTTCATGAAATCCTATAGAGGGAAAGGAAAAATTCCCGAAAAGGTTGAGGGACAATAGTCGTTGGGTACCAATCGGGTTTCAAGGTTTCGGGATTCAAGAAGTGGAGCTCCATCGTCAACAAAACTCCCAAAATCATGAAGAGAAAAATGTTGAAAGGTTGGTCCCAAGTATCATTCAAAGGATACGTGGGGCGGAAGTCAAAGGATGGGTCAAGCTTCGGTGAAAATCCTGAAAGGCCATCAATCTCGCATTCCATGGGACGTTGAACTCATTTCAGCATACTGACATTTCGGAGTTTGGGGAATCATAAGGGAAGAGCAACGACTGTTGGTTGTTCGCTCAAAGTCCCGAAAGCTGAAATTAGTGGGGGTGTGTGTGGTGCATTGAAGGAGTCAACCTTCGTTGACGTTTCACATTTCAGCATTTGCCAAGAGCTGTGGAAATACATTGGGACTCTCCAACCCCCGAAACCCGAAGTCCTTTTTGGCTTAAACAAAGGGTTTGATTAACCCTTGAAATGGTTTTAGAGATGATCTTGTGCAGATCTTGGCCCGAGGGCAAGTGGTCTGCGTCAAAGTGGTATCAGAGAAAAAAAAAATCTTTTCTTTCTATAGCAGAGAGAAAAGAGAAAAAATTTCATCCATGCCACCAAGAAGAAGATATAGGCCAATGCTTGATCTAGCAGTGGAAAGATAAATGCATGAGTTACGTGATAGACTTGATGCTATGGAGACAACACAGAGGTGCACAATCGACACTAGGGATATCAGTGAGGTTGAAAGTGAAAATGAAGTTGGAAATGAAGGAGAAGAAGTTGCAGTCAAAGATGCTGTAGATGAACGCCTATTTAGGGTTGTTTCAAGGATAGGTTCCAGAGAAAAAAAGGACATTGTAGTGTACGAAGGAAACTTGGATGTTGATTAACTTCTAGACTGGATTAGAGATCTAGGCAAATACTTTGACTATGAAGATGTTGAGGAAGATAAGAAGGTCAAGCATGTCGTTACTAGACTTAAAGGGCATGCAACACTGTGGTGGGATGAACTACAGGCTGACAGACGATGCAAGGGCAAGAAAAAAATCAAAAGATGGGATAGAATGGTTGCAAAGATGAAAGCCAAATTTATACCCAGGGATTATCAAATCACTCTGTTTTGGAGGATGCATAATTTGAGACAAAAGTTAATGTCAGTAAAAGAATACACTGAATAATTCTATAGGATAAACATCGAAGAAGGTCATCGAGAAAGTGATGATGAAAAGGTTTCCAGGTACATGAATGGTTTACGATATGACATTCAAGATGAGATGAGCATGATTACCATTCAAAATGTAGAAGATGCTTATCATATATCTATGAAAGCTGAAGAGAAGTTGAGTCGGAAGAAAGGGCAAAGAGGCCAAGGTAGAAGTCAAGCTAGAGGCAAAAAAAATTCTCAAGACAAAACTTAGAGACCTAAAGAAGAGGGAAAGAAACCTCAAACTCAACCTAAGAGAGGAGGAAGCTCATAGGGGGGGTAGTAAGCTGATAGAAATACTTTTCCTCGAGCCAGAGGAAGAGGAAGAGGCAAAGGAGGTGAAGTGAAATGTTTCGTCTGTGGAAAAATCAGACATAAATCCTATGAGTGTCCAGATAAGAAGAAAGATGGTGGTGAAACTCACTTGTCGAAGCTCAAGGACAAAATGTTGAGGTAGAAGACACTGAGGGTGGAAGATCTTTGATGATGAGGAAAGTTCTCTTGAAGCCAAAGAAGGAGGCAGAGAAACCAGCCTAAAGAAACTGTATGTTTCAGACTACTTGCAAAACTAAGGATAGGGTATGCAAGGTCATAGTGGATAGTGGTAGCACAGAAAATCTTGTATCTATAGAGATGGTAGAAAATATAGAGCTAGATACTATTGTACATCCAATCCTGTAAGGGTTTCGTGGCTACAAAAAGGACATCAGGTGAATGTCACTAAACAGTGTTTAGTTGAATTTAAAATAGGAGGATATAAAGATGAAATATTATGTGATGTCATTCCCATGGATGTTTTTCATCTATCATTGGGTAGACCATGACAATATGACAGAAATGTAGTTCATGATGGGAGAAATAACACATACACCCTGGAGAAAAATGGTAGGACTCACATGTTGCTTCCAATTAAAGATAAAGAGGTGAAAACAGAAATGAGCAACATTGTACTTCTCATGAGTGGGAAGGAATTTATTAATGAGGTTAAGAAGAAGGAGTAAACACAATTTATTATGGTTAGTAAGCCCAAAATTATTTTGACCAGTACGGGGATAGATGATTAACCAGAAGGAATCCAAGAGTTGTTGGGAGAGTTTGTTGATATAGTAGTCGATGAACTACCTTGTTTGTTGCCACCTATCAGGAGTATAAGTCATCATATCAATCTTATACCTGGAGCCAGCTTACTGAACAAAGTAGTGTATAGGTTGACGCCATAGGAAAATGAAGAAGTTAAGAGATAGGTCTAGGACTTAATGGACAAAGGATTGATTTGAGAAAGCTTGAGTCCATGCATTGTTCCTACAGTGCTCAGCCCAAAGAAAGATGGAGGTTGGAGAATGTGTATAGACTCAAGGGTAATTAATAAGATTACCATTAGATACAGATTTCTATTCCCAAGGATGGAGGACTTGATGGATTGCTTGAGTGGAGCAAGATGCTTTTCAAAGATTGATTTGAAAAGCAGATATCATCAAATTTGAATCAGAGAAGGTGATGAATGGAAGACAACATTCAAGATGAATGAGGGGCTGTATGAATATTTTGTCTTGCCATTTGGCTTAACGAATGCACCCAGTAATTTCATGAGGTTGATGAATGAAGTCCTGAAGGATTTCATTGGGAAATTTGTCATTGTATATCTTGATGATATATTAATTTTTAGCAAGACAGAAGCATAACACTTAAAGCATTTAGTTGCATTAATGAGAAGATTAAAGCAAGAGAAATTGTTGATTAATATGAAGAAATCGTCATTTATGATGACATAACTCATTTATTTGGGTTTTGTTATCTCTGCAAATGAATTAAAATGGATTCAAAAAAGATAAAGGTGATTAAGAATTGGCCATCACCTAAGAGAGTGTTTGAAGTTCGAACCTTCCATAGTTTGGCTAGCTTCTACAGGAAATTCATCCGAAACTTCAGTGAAACTAGCGCACCAATGATGGATATGGTGAAGAAGAGACATAAATCTTTTCATTGGACAGAGGAAGAAGAGAAGAGTTTCAATCTGCTGAAGAAGAAGATCACTGAGCAACCAATTATGGTTTTGCTAGATTTTAGCAATACATTCTAGGTCAGGTGTGACGCGAGTGTGTTACCCGTCAAAATTACTCAACTGGATAAGTGTCACATGTTCCTCTCAATTTTTGTAAGTGTCGCATCTTCCTTACAACTTTCACAAGTGTCACAAGTTGTTCATAAGTGTCGCAAACGTTGTTCAAGCATACTGCCTTAACGAAGACACTAAGGAGGCACTTAAAACATCTCATACACTTGGTTTGGAGAAGGAAAACTGGTTAACTGAAGTCAAGGAACTATTGACACCTGAGAAGAGCTCTTAATCAAAGGTTTTGAGGGTGAGCGCTCCCCTATATCAGTCTAGGGAGCACTGGGGCTCCCCTAAAAGGCTTCAAGGAGCGTTATAATGCTCTCCTGCCCTTTTGAAGGAGCGTTATCCACCTTTGGAGTGCTGGCACTTCCCTCAAGCTTCCTAGGGAGCGCTACAACACTCTGATGCCCCTTTTGAGGGAGTGCTGCCTAATCTAAGGCAGTAGTTGACCCATTAAGGAGAATAAGGGGAGGATATTTCAAGTTTAGAAGGAAGTTGCATTCGAATTCTTGGTTCCATCAGGAGATCCCTGATCTAAGGAGGAGGTTCCTCAACCTATTCTAAATATAACTCAAGAGGTTAAGCTCCTCTTAACCTATATAAGCAAGCTCTATGATGGTAAAAAGGGGGAAGAATTTCTAGCATGAAACCTATGATCTCATAGGAAACACACAGTCAGCCAAAGGAGAGTGATCAGTGAAGATGTTGTTATCTAGGTTGTGGATCTTTTGAGAAAGAGTGAGACAAAGGGGACTTGACAAAGTTGTCGCATTCACATCTATGATTGTAAGTAGTGTTGTCGTTATTCTCATTAATATGACATGCTTGGCCTGTTTCTTTCTAGTTTGTGTCTAATGTTACATGAAATTATCATTGATAGATAGATCTGTTTTCAATCTAATATCAATAGAATAGGAAGTGGTCGTATCTTGTTTGTCTATAGGAATCAGCGAGGAGCAAAGGATCGGAGCTCAACTCGGAGCGTGCAGGGACAAACGTCGATAAAGAGGTACTTTTGTTCTCCTTCCTTCTCATGTGTTAGTTTGTATGGATTTGAAAGGAAGTCAGTGTCCACGTTAATAATTTTCTGTCTTAGAGTTAGGGTCAATCTCTTTGAGGTAATCTACCTGTTCGCGGGGAGATTTTCCTACAACAGAAACTGGCGACTCCGCTGGGGAGATAGCCTCAAATCGAAATTTCTTGTTTTGATTTCTCCTCATTGACCTTGTTCTACCCCTTGATTGTTTCATACCTAGTTCACTCCTCTTTTGATTGGTTTCATGAGCTGATTGGCTCCCTACCCCATCATACTCAGCCTAATTGTCAGAGATTGAATTGCATTTTTTGGAATTTTTGACATTTTTGGGAGTTTTTGAACCTGGCGCCCCTATTCCTGTGTTAGCAGAGTGGCAACACTCCCTAATAGCCTTACACAGAGTGATATAACTCTCCTTGCCTTTGGCAATAGAGCGCCAACCCTCCTTTGGCCAATAAACCTTCCAGAATTGTTGTTTCAGGGTTTTTTCTCTGTGTCTCTCTTGCTGGGTAACCTTGTGAGTCAATCCCTCTTCTTTCCAACTTTGACATCCATCTTTTTCTTGAAGAACAAACATCTTGATGTTAGGATTTCGTAGCCTTCTTCACTATTGTTGTTGAGTTTTTCTACCATTTGGAGTCTGAAACCCATGCATTGTCTTTCTCTCCTCGTCAACTGAATGAAAAACGTCGGTGAAGGTCATCAAAGGTCTACATATCTTTTCATTTGGTTTTAGTCAAAATCATTGTTCTTCAACTTTTTATTTTGGGTGTGAAGTTTGATTATTCTTTATTTGTTTCTTTTCTTTCACTTCTTGTTTTGATCACAATGAGAGGGTGTATTGTTTGTATGATTCTTGCTTGTGTTGGTCTGATTTTCATTCATCCAAGAAGATAATTAGCAAGATGAGCATTTTTTTGAATTAATCATTATTCATCTGCAAACAATAAAAAGCATCTTCATGATTGATTGTGCATGTTAGAAGGCATATCAAAAGTTTTAGCATCACATCAGGATTTGACTGAAGAAGATTTGTTCAAGGACATTCCTTATTTGTGCTTGTTAGTGAAAAGATCTCTCTCTCTCACCTAGATAGATGTTCATCGAAAAGAAATGACTGCTTATCATCTTTGATGCATTTTTGGGACTGAGTCACAATTCCATTCGTTTCACTTCCATGCACCCCTTTTGAGTAAAGAACAGCTCTAAAATGAATGCTAATTAAAAATTATCTAGAAATTTTTTCTTTTCTAGGATCCTCCACCAATAGTAGATTAGGCTTAGTACTTTGGATTAGGCTGTGAACATAACTCTCCAAAGTTTCCAAAACAAAAATTAGCGTCTTGAGTTAGGGAGATTCAAATCCAATCATTGTATAAGTCTGCCTAGGATACCCCTCTAACACAGGGGTTACGCACGAGGTCGCATTCGGGTGAGCTATGGGGACTAACCCTCCATGGTTTAACTGATTATGGTGGTTAGATCGTATTATGGGGATCTCTTCAAGGTAAATCCACAATTACTGCGTGGAAGCCTTTTAGTTGATTTTGGGCTCGATACCCTACCTATACATTCGGATCGGACTATCGACTATTCCCACCCAGGGGCTAACTATGAATTGGTAACCTTAGTGGCCATAATCTTTAGGGTCTTGCACAAGGTGATGGTGATGGGAAGACTCACTGTACCTAGACCAGACATTGGTCAAGCTCACTCGGGCTCCTTGGAGGGTAAATCCACAATTGTTGTGTGGAAGCTTGCACCAAGGCGTAAGTCCATTAAGCAGGTCACCATTGTAACTGTTCCACCCTATCTCTGCCCCTTCTTGACTTGATCACGCGATGTTGGATTTCATCACCAACTAGTACGATCATCAAAAGAAGCTCCTGTTTGCTTGGTTGTGATTCTTATATTTCTATTAGCATATGTTGTTTATTTTCGGTATTTGGCCATAGATCTCTTTCGCCGACTCTTTTTTGCCAACATCGACCCTCCACGTCGTTTGCAGAGGCTATAGGGAATTCCTCCAGAAGATATGGAAAGAAACACCCCTTTACCCCCTCATTCTATGGAGGAATCTCCTCAACAGAGCGAGGTTCAAAACACTACAACTTCCCAGGAAGAAGTTTCCACTTCTTTGAAGAATTTTCGGATTGTTTCAGAGTCTCTAGAAGATTTCCGCATTCTAGAGGGATATGACCGACGTGTCCTCCAACTCAATTCCGTTGGTGAATTTGTCGTCATCAATCCTTCTGACATTTCGACTGGGTCTCATCAAAACCCTTTAGCCGATGACCCTTTTTGGACAGCAGACATTGTTCGAAGTCCACCATGCCTGGTGCGAGATCTTTATGGAACAGGGGAAGGTACCAATGTGCCCATCTCCTACACCGTACCCCTAAACTATTTTACCGGTACCCCCACTTTTACAGCCACGCCGCCCGTTGGTCCAAACATACCGTCCGTTGGTCCAAGGCCTATTATTCCCCTCCAGACGGCCCATTCTACAATGGTCCCTCACATTCCGACTATTCCTGCCGGTAATGTGGTGGTCAACCAAGTTGCGATTGACACACCTATAACACCAAGACCTACACTTCCTTTTGGGTTCAGGGAACTGAATGCTTCCACTGCCACTACTACCCAAACCACTACTACCCAAGTTATGCCGGGAAGTTCCATACCTATCCAACAACCTAGAGGGACAGGTCTTGGTGGTCGTAATCTGCTCGGTGGCACCAGTCAGTCATTTACGTCTGGCTCTCAAATTCTGGGAACTCTACCTCAAGTCGGGGGGAACCCTCCCACCAGAGGACAAGTTCCATTCGGGGGGCACCCTCATGCTGGGGGTTAGCCTCAATCCAGATTCTACCATCAACCACACGGACAAAATGTGTCTACCGCATCTAATCTATGGAGCATCCTTTTTCAAGGAAACCCATAGTTCTCGGCAAGACAAAATTCTTAGAATCCACAACAACCTCCTTATGGACAAGTGCCAAACCCAACCTATAACCCTCAAAACCCATCTGGTTATCCTCTACTCACACATGCTTCTCATAACACCCCAAATCCTGTGTACCTTGGTCAAAACCAACCTCATACAAGAGGGCCCACTAGTTACAATTATCCACATAACCTAGTGATTGGCCCCACTGGTGTCCCCATGCCACACCAACATTACCCATAGATTAACTGACAACTACCTTTTCTAGCTACCCTGGACCTTCCAGACTTGTCTTGGTTAATGAATGATCCTATTTATCATTCTCCAGTTTGGCCAACTATTCCAGCTAAACTTCCTTCCAACATCCCAAAATTTTACGGAAAGTCTGAAGAAGACCCAAACAACCACGTGATGACTTTCCATTTGTGGTGTTCATCCAACTCCCTCATGGATGATTCTATACATTTGCGTCTTTTCCAATGAATGCTTACAGGTTCCATGGAAAAATGGTATATTGAACTACCACATGCATCTTTTCACGATTTCAACTCCCTCGCCATGTCCTTCCTCACACACTGCCAACTACCTATCCGATACGAGACGGGTACCGAACTATTAACCTCCCTTCGTCAGACAACGCCTGTACATATCTTCGATCATATTCATGAATGGAGACGATGATGAAGGCTAATCAAAGTGGTCATTCCTGACCAATTGTTAGCAAAATGGTTCACTAAATCATTATTACCCCAGATTGCTCGTGATGTTTCCATGTGTGGCGTAGTCACCGAGGAAGAAGCCATTGCCCGAGCTCAGTACTTAGAATTAGTCTATTCACAATCTGGTACTCTGTATGAGTTGATATCGAATACTACCCATGCCACTAATGATCCATCCAAATCATCGTCTGCTTCCCATACGGATGGAGTTATTGGCTCCATCAAGACTCAATCTACTACCCAGTCGGCTGGAACGATTCAGCGACCCACTTTGACGGCTGCTCCCAGCTCAACTTCACCCTCTTCCACCCCCCCTCAAACTCAGGACTTTGAGGTGAATGCGGTCCAATCAACCCCTTCACAACAACTTGGGGGCAAGAAGAAAGTGAGAAACAAACAAAAGAAAAAAAATAGCAATGAACAACCCAAAACCCAACCGCAAACCCCTGCTGCCAAAAATCAACCACAACGAAAACCAAAATTCCCATGTCTCATTTGTGGAGATGATCACTACACTTGAGACTTCCCACATCGTGATGAAGTGGCCAAAATTTTCAAGGGAAATTCACAACCCGCTGTGCTTACTTAGCCTTTTCCATAGCAGCAATCTTTGGTTGCCCAAACCCCCATGCCGGGGGGCAGTTCCAACCAACCCCATGAAGAGGCCTTGACAAGTTCCCACATTTACATGTTTAACGGGGTTAATCTAACCACTCGCTCTGCGACATATGACATGCCAGTTAAACCTGATAAGATGAAGATTGCTAACGGTTCTTCGCCAGACCCATTCCCATCCTCTGTCAATCCTCCGTCTGTTAGTCCTCCATCCGGGCCACTCCAGATTGAGAAACCTTCTTTTGAATCCATCTTATGCCCTCCTAAGAGAACCATCTAGAAATCTACTTTCAATCCTAATTCATGGGCTGCCCAAAATTACAACATTGTAGAAGATTTGGCCCAAGCACCGTGCACTATGTCCGCCTTGGAAGCTCTACAACACTGTCCCAGCCAACGTAGAATGCTCTTAGCCCCTATCGATGCTTTTGATCCTGAGTCATCAAACAAACTCACGTTTAATCTGGATGATCATCAACCGCGACTCTCCCACTAGCTAGCCTTCCAAATCGATGTTGTTGTGCACAATCAACAAATCCACCGAGCTATCCTGGATGAGGGAGCCTCTACTTGTGTCATGTCCTTAGCTTGTTGGAAAGGCTTAAAATCACCTGCCCTTAAAAAATCCACTATGATGTTACACAATTTTGATGGAAGAGGTTTTCATCCTCATGGATTATTACAATCCTTAGCCATTCAGTTGGGCGGCAAAACTGTTACCATTGACGTCGAGGTGGTTGATTCTCCCCTCAATTACAACCTATTACTCATAAGAAGTTGGTTCTACACTATGAATGTCGTCGCCTCGTCGGTGTTTTGGTGTGTACAATTCCCCCATCAAGGAAAAATTGTTACCATCGATCAACTTGATTTTTTCGCACTCGACGCTCGCATCTTTGCTACCAACATTACCTTTTTGGAAGACCATCCAGTTACGTATGAAAGCATTGGTGTTGGATTATTGAAAGATTCTAGCCTCATGGGTACTTTCCCTACACCACTTCCACCTACCACACATCATATTGTTGTCGTCAATATGATATCGACTATGCCTTATCAATCCTTAGAATCATCTGACCCTTGGATTGTACCTAGTCCCCTGGAATTCGATGTGCTCAGTGACACTATGCCACTTAGCCCAGCCGAGGCCGCAGACGTAGATATCCAATCTTCCTCTCCCTCTTCCATCAATTCACATTCGTTGGCACTCGATGCCTACTCGATGCCCTCATGGATGGATTCCCTATCATCTATCGTCGATTACATTTCCCACATTTTTCCTTCTGACAAATCGATTATGGAAATGCTTAGCATTGACGATATTCCTTGGGATGATAACCATCATCAACCCTCTTTTATTCTGCCATTGGAAGAAATTCACCAAGACATACGCTCTGTCTTCCCTCCCGATATTGCTGATGCTCCACAATCTCCCATCCTCACACAAGATACTCTCTCTGAGGGGAACATGGGTAACATCTCTACTATGATCGTTATTGACATCTCAATCAAAGAAGGTGTCATGGAAAACATTCACCTTGGTGCTAATTGCACACCCGAAGAAGTGGTTTCTTACACTGCTTTGTTCAAGGAATTCCGCGATGTCTTCACATGGAGCTATGAGGAAATGCTAGGGATTGACCCTTCAATCATCGTACACGAAATCGAAACTTACCCTGACGCAAAACCCGTTCGACAAAAACTTCACCCGATTCATCCCAAGAAAATCGCAGCTATAAAGGCAGAAGTTGAAAAACTTCTTAAATCTAGCTTTATCTACCCCATCCCTTTAACCAAATGGGTCTCCAACCTTGTTCTGGTTGCCAAAAAACAAGGGACCATCCGTGTTTGTGTTTACTATCGAGATCTCAACAAATCTTGTCCCAAGGACAACTACCCTACGCCCTTCATCGACCAAATCATCGATAATTGTGCAGGGAGTGTAATCTTCTCTTTCATGGATGGCTTTTCTGGGTATAACCAGATTGAAATATTACCCGTTGATCAACATAAGATAACCTTTGTCTTCCCATGGGGAAATTTCACCTACTGAAAGATACCTTTTGGCCTTAAAAATGCTGGTGCTACTTTCCAGTGGGCCATGTGATACGCTTTCCACGACATCAAGCATATCATGTATCATGGAGCCTTACCTTGATGATTTACCCACCCATTCATCCAATCGATCTGATCACATTGATCACTTACGGGTGATTTTTCTTCGATGCAAGTTATATTGTATTCGCTTGAACCCACACAAGTGCATTTTCGCTGTCGAATCCACTCGAATCCTCGGTTTCATTGTCTCTAAAGATGGGATCAGGGTGGATCCCTTAAATATTAAGGCCATCCTAGCCTTACCCCCACCTACCAACTTAACCCAACTCCAAAGTTTGCAAGGCAAAGCAAACTTTCTTCACCGTTTCATCTACAATTATGCTGAGATCACTAAGGGGATGACACTACACCTTACTGCAGTTACTACAAAAAAACATCCCTTTCATATGGGATGACACTGCCCAACAGTCATTCGATTCTCTCAAGCATGCTTTGACCCATGCACCTTTGTTACATCCCCCTAAATATACAAAGGATTATATCCTTTACTTGGCTTCCTCTACTTCCACCATTGCGATGGTGTTAGTTCAAGAAGATTCCAACGACGAAGAACATGTGATTTATTATCTGAGCAAGAGTCTCTCTGGACCCGAACTCATATATTCACATGTCGAGAAACTGGCTCTGGCAGCCGTCATCACTGTCCAAAGGTTTTTCCATTACATCTTATTATGCACCACCATGGTAATCGCAGACTTCAACCCCATGTACCACGTCTTGACACGTCAAGTGCTTGGGGGAAAATATTCAAAATGGATTGTTATTCTTCAAGAATTCAATCTTGAGTTTACGAAGGCTAAAGCCAAAAAATCCCTGGTGTTTGTAGAGCTTATCTGTGCTCTACCTCGTGTCGATGAAAACATTGAACCCAAAGATTCTCTCCCCGATGAATCTCTCTTCCTCGTCAACACCTCTAATCCTTCATACGGAGACATTCCCCTCTACCCTCAAACCCAACGTTTTCAGCCCAACATTTCTCGCGAAGAGCGTCGACACATTTGTCACCACTCTCATCATTATCTCATCATCAGCGACACCTTGTATCGCCATGGTATTGACAGTATCCTTCGGCGATGTCTGATTCATGAGGAAGTTGAACGAGTTTTGAACGATTGTCACCTTGGTGCCTGTGGCGGTCACCTCTCTGGGATGGCCACAACCCAAAAAATCCTACGTGCCGACTACTTTTGGCCCTCAATTTTCAAAGATTGCATCGAGGCCATCAAAAAATGCCCACCCTACCAACTCTTTAACAAGAAGGCATGCACCCACCCTACTGCGCTACACCCCATTATCACCATCGGCCCCTTTGCCAAATGGGGCATCGATTTCATGTAGTGTAAGCCTACCTCAGCCGGGGGGCACAGTTACATCATCGTCGTCGTCGACTACTTCACCAAATGGGCTGAGGCTATGCTTATCTTCCTAAATGATGGTCGTACTCTAGCTCTATTCCTTTTCAACCATATCATAACTTGTGTTGGGGTACGTGCCATTGTCACTGATCATGGTGCACACTTCAAAAACCAGATGATGAGGAAGTTACATGTCAAATTGGGTTTTATCCATGAAAAATCATCCCCTTACTACCCTCAAGTGAACGGACAAGTTGAAGCTATCAACAAAGTCCTAAAAACCATGATCCAACGCATGGTATGGGTGAACAAAACATCATGGCATTTACAACTTTTTTCCTCTCTCTGGGCTTATTGCACCTCTGTGAAAACTTCAACTAGAGTCACCCCTTTCCAGTTGGTCTATGGCATTGAAGTCATCCTACCAATCGAGTGCGAGATTCCATCACTCAAATTGAAAGTAGAAATCATGCCCCATACTTCTGCTGAAGAAGAACGATTTTTGTATCTATCCAAATTGGATGAAACACATCGCGATGCTTCTCTCACCAATAAGGCACATAAAAAATGAATTAAGATTCAATATGACAAATCCATCCACCCTCGCACTTTTGCAGAAGGAGATTTAGTCCTCGTTTACGACCAATCTCACGACAAATTAGGGACAGAAAAGTTAGAACCTCTGTGGCACAGTCCTTACATCGTGAAGCATGTTCTACATAGAGATGCCTACGAATTAGTTGATCATGATGGAATTTCCTTAGAAGAGCCCCGAAACAGGATTTACCTTAAAAAGTACTATGCCTAGATCACCTAGCATCTGTACTTTGTACATTATTGTATTTTAGTTTGGTGTGTCTATTTCTTTCATGTGCTTGAGTCTTTACCATCGCCACTCATGACTGTGCTTGTGTTTTCATGCACAGATGACGTCTTCCTTTCCTATCTTTTTTTGGTTCATGGATGGCGCTAACCGACATACCCGGAACATTGCTTCAACAACATGGGTTATTTACCAGTTTGATGAAGTGGTGAGTTCAGGAGGGATTTGCTTAGGACCAACAACCAACAACATGGCAGAATACCATGCTGTCATCGGACTGTTGACCCAAGCCTCCTCCCGAGGTATCTCTCATATCATTGTGTACTTATACTCCCAACTCGTGGTTTATCAACTCAACTGTACCTACGTTATCCATAGTCCTATCCTGCTACGTCTGCACTTACAAGTTCGTCGTCTTGAACGAATGTTCGATTACATTGAATATAGACACATTCCAAGAGAAATTAATAGTCTTTCGGACTCATTATCTAACTATATCATGGATCGGTATCTTGCCCACATATAAGAGTTAAGGAAAGCAAAACTATACATTAGATGTAAATTAAAACACAACACAAACATCATCATGTACAAATCATTGGCACTGTAAAAACTCGAAATTGTATATATATATATATATATATATATATGTATATGGCGTGACTGAAATGTTTGGATTACATCAAAAAGTATGTAAAAGAGAAAA
>ML855628.1:0-28182 GCA_009831015.1 Picea engelmannii | reverse complement strand
GTGAAAAAAACAAGATCCACCTCAAAACGAGAATCTCCACTACTCCAAAATCCTTGTGCAAAATGAAATGATAAATGGAATTTTCATTGTATTGTTATTTATAAATTTTCATTTTTACAAGGTATAGTCATTTTTGGGTTTCTCTAACAACATAATGGCTTCACTAAACCCTTGGTTTGTAGTTCTGACATCGCAAGTTTCCTGGTAGTCCTGATGGATTATTCACCTTGTCGCACTTATGAGCATAGTCTTAGTTCGTTCTCAAGCTCGATAATATGAAAACGTAACCGGGTAAAATTTTATCTCTTTTTCGGACCCATACAGATACACGAACATACGAAAAAGGAACCCCCCTGGAGTCTACTTTAAACCCTTTTTAGACTCTCTAAATATGAAAAGATTGTCGAGTGACCTTGCTTCCTTTCGCACTCGTTAAAAGGTCAGAAAGGGCGTCTTTCGAGCGATAGTTTACCCCTTTGTCGGTCTCATTAGACTACTGTACAAAAAAGGAACTGAGAGAGTTATCTTTTAAGTGTTTTTCCAAACTCTATAATCCTGAAAAACCTTCGAGTTTTTTGTCTTTCGACTCGTTAAAACACACATCGACAGGCCCATATGGGACCAATCCCTTACTTCTTCCGGTTCGTTAAACAAAGGAAGAGGAACTTACCGAAGGTGAGTTATATCGAGCATGTGTTATCCTCCTCAAGCTCATTAAATCAAAAAGAGGTACTCATCTATCTGGATGGGGGAAAAATTGAAAGGAGAAAGCCAAGCAGTCTCTTAAGAACATCATCCAACACTTCTTAGAGTCGCCCTTGAACACATCACTTTGTCATTTGCACATATCATAATCCGCTAAACCTCTGCACTAAGCCAATCCTTTGAGTTCCTTGCTCTCCTTTGGGTCACCCGACGCAAGTCACAATATCCATTGCATAGTTTTGTTCCATGTCACATTTTTGTTGTTGTGCCTCAGTGTTCAAGGGAAGCATCCGCTTCAAGAGTCAGCCATCCCAAATATCTTACCTCAAACCCTGTGTCAGTCCATGTCCATTTGATCCACCAATTACATATCCATGTCCATTTCGTGTCATTGATGGGGGATACACCAACGCCCTCCCTCGAAGAGTTTATTCCTGTCGACTTCAACACATTATCCGAGAATTAGACTTAGAAACCAGTTGGTACATTGGGACCTGCATGCCTCAATGGCGGGCCTCCTCACGTTTGACAGTGGGTCTACATCATTGACCGCTAATCGAATGATTCCATGGGTGTTCAAATTCAACTCATATATTCACATTCGCTGGAATGTACCAGGGTACCTTGGGAATCATTGACATTAATGGTGATCTCCATTGCGCTTGTTAATGGTCCACACCATTGACTGGTAATCAAGTGGTTTCTTCCATGTTCGACATCAAGACATCTATTCACATGGTTAGAATCATACCACGTTGGGATTGGTAAGAAGACCCTGGGTTGAGTAATCACTTTGATATATGCTTTTCCTAGGCTGCGAAGGAGTTTCTATTGGACAAAGAACACATACACTGTCACATAGATCCACTTTGTATTGGTTGTGGCTATGTCTTGTCATCCCATATATCCACTGTGTATTCTTTGTGGCTACGACCAGTCTGAGTCATCAAAGTATAGATCCACATTGTATCTTCAGTGGCTATACCCTTTTATCAGTACAATTATTGATCCACAGTGTATTTTATGGTGGCCATATCTTGCAAGTCTTGATCACCCAAGCATAGGTATTTGTTGGATGTTTGTGTGCAGCTTCCATCAGGTTCTCCGAGTCTATACCCTTGCTTGAACGTCTACAAAGAATTTTAGTTATCAGTCCGCATCTTCTAACTTCATACTTTGGGGGGCAATTTGTTACATGTCAAAAGTACTGAACTGGATAAGTGTTGCATGTTCCTCTCAATTGTCGTAAGTGTCGCATATTCCTTACAACTTTCGCAAGTGTCGCAAGTTGTTCATAAGTGTCGCAAATGCCGTTCAAGCATAATGCCTTAACGACGACACTAAGGAGGCACTTAAAACATCTCATACACTTGGTTTGGAGAAGGAGAACTAGTTAACTGAAGTCAAGGAACTCTTGACACCTGAGAAGAGATCTTAATCAAAGGTTTTGAGGGTGAGCGCTCCCCTATATCAATCTAGGGAGTGTTGGCGCTCCCCTATAAGGCTTTAGGGAGTGTTATAATGCTCCCCTGCCCTTCTGAAGGAGCGCTATCCACATTTGAAGCGCTGGCGCTTCCCTCAAGCTTCCTAGGGAGCGCTACAGTGCTCTGATGCCCCTTTTGAGGGAGCGCTGCCTAATCTGAGGCAGTAGTTGACTCGTTGAGGAGAATAAGGGGAGGATCTTTCAATTTTAGAAGGCAGTTTCATTTGAATTCTTGGTTCCATCAAAAGATCCCTAATCTAAGGAGGAGGTTCCTCAACCTGTTCTAAAGATAACTCAAAAGGTTAAGCTCCTATTAACCTATATAAGCAAGCTCTATGATGGTGAAAAAGGGGGAAGAATTGCTAGCATGAAACCTATGATCTCATAGGAAACACACAGTCAGCCGAAGGAGAGTGATCAATGAAGCTGTTGTTATCCAGGTTGTGGATCTTTCGAGCAAGGGTTAGACGAAGGGGACTTGACGAAGCTGTCACATTCACATCTACGATTGTAAGTACTACTATCGTTATTCTCATTAATATGACACACTTGGCCTGTTTCTTTCTAGTTTGTGTCTAATATTACATGAACTTATCATTGATAGATAGATATATTTTCAAGATAATATCAATAGAGTAGGAAGTAGTCATATCTTGTTTGTCTACAGGACTCAGCGAGGAGAAAAGGATCGTAGCTCAACTCGGAGCATGTAGGGACAAACATCGATAAATAGGTACTTCTGTTGTCCTTCCTTCTCATGTGTTAGTTTGTATATATTTGAAAGGAAGTTAGTCTCCACATTAAGAATTTTCTTTCTTAGAGTTAGGGTCAAGCTCTTTGAGGCAATCTACCTGTCCGTAGGGAGATTTTCCTACAACAGAGTGGATTTGCAATTGGAGTAGTCTTGAGCCAGGACGATAGGTCGATCGCATATTTCAATGAAAAACTGAATGAAGTGAATATTAAGTACTCCACGTATGACAAGGAATTCTATGTTGTCATACAAGCATTGAAGAAACGGAGAAACTATTTGGTTCCCAAGGAGTTGGTTTTGTACAATGATAATCACTCTTTGCAATTTGTGACTTGACATGAGAAGTTGAACTGAAAACATGCTAAATGGGTTGAATTCATGCAGAATTTTACTTTTGTGATTAAGCATATTTCTGGAATTGCTAAAAAAGTTATTGATGCTTTGAGAAGGAAATGTTTGCTTATGCAAGAATTCAGAGTCAAGACTTTAGGTTTTGATAACCTCAAAAAAATGTACAGGGATGAACCAGATTTTAAAGAGGCATATGAACCATCTGAGAATCCAATTCTCAGGGACAAAATCCAATGGACTAAATACATGATCAAGGATGGATTATTGTTCAGGGGAAATCAATTATGTATTCTGAAATTCTCCATGAGGGAGAATCTGCTGAAAGAAAAACACAGTGGAGGATTGGCCGAACATTTTGGTCATGAAAAGGCGTTCTCAAAGTTGGATGGATCATATTTTTGGCCAGGGATGAGGACAAATGTTAAGAAATTTGTGGACAGGTGAAGAATGTTTTAGCACATGAAAGGAAAAAGGCATAACATAGGGTTATACCAATCATTTCCCATACCTGAAAGGTCGTGGGATGCAGTGAGCATGGATTTTGTATTGGGACTACCAAGGATAGAGAGAGGATATGATTCGATCTTTGTGGTAGCCGAAAGATTTTCAAAAATGGCACATTTCATACCATGCCATAAAACCAGTGACACAACTCATATTGTGAACCTGTTTTTCAAGGAAGTCATCAGAATTCACGGCTTGCCAAAGAGTATTGCTTCTGATCGAGATACCAAGTTTGTAGGGAATTTCTGGAGGACCTTATGGAAGAAGTTGGGGAAAATTTTGTCTTTTAGCTCTGCATATCATCCTCAGACAGATGGACATACATAGGTCATGAACAAGAGCTTGGGAGATTTGTTAAGAAGCTTAGTGACTGAACATCGTAGTCAATGGGATCACATTCTGCCACAGGCCGAATTCACTTACAATGATTCACTCAATAGAAGCACAGGGTAGAGTCCATTCTAGATTGTATATGGAATGAATCCAAAGGGAGTTTATGAATTGAATGATTAAAAAAAAAATGAATTTAGGAGTGCTAGTGAGAGGACTTTGCAGCAACAATGAAGGAGCTTCACAACCAAATTAAGGAGCGATTGCAGAGTTCAAGTCAAGAATACAAGAAGAGAGCAGATCAATACAGGTGAGAACTTCAATTTGAAGTTGGTGATCTGATTCTTGCGCATCTGAGGAAGGAGAGGTTCCCAAGAGGAACATATAATAAGTTGAAGATGAAAAAGATTGGACCGTGCAAGGTCATAAATTTTTTTGAGGAAAACGCATATGAGATTGAATTACCCGATGGGGTCGGAATCTCACCGATATTCAATGTTACAGATTTTAACCCTTATAGAGCTGAAGAAGCAGGAGAAGAGGAGGAACATAAAGAAATTCAATGGAAAAAACAAATTCCTGTAGCTGACAAGCCACAGATGGAAAGCATAATTGACAAAAGGATTAGGAAAAAGACCAGGAGGAAAGAATATTTTGAATACTTGGTGAAATGGAAGGGACATCCAGTTGAAGATGCCAGTTGGGAGGATGAAGCAACAATTCATAGGCATGGTTAGACCATGCAATATCTCATGAACATGAGTTCATGAAAATTTTCAAGTGAGGGAGTATGATGCAGGAGCATCGTAGAAAGCCAAAGAACGCACCTAGTCAAAGGAACAACTGAACGTGCAGATGCAAAAAGGACACATTTTTATGAAAACGTTTTGAATTTTGAAATCTAAAGCATTAATGTAATAGAAAGGAGAAGCATACTTACATTTATGTCTTGGAGATATGAACAGATCTGGAGAAATTATTCTCATCTGCCGGATGTAATAGGCATTTAAGTCTGTTAATGTAATGTAGGTAGATATGAATGTTAGATTAGATAGTTTAGAAACGTAGGAGGGAAAATGAATATAGACACCCTCACCATTGTATCATTGTAATTTTGGGGATGATCATTTAGAATTCATAAGTTGTAGGTCTGTAGTAGAGAGTTGTAGAGAAGAACCCATGTATAGGAGCACTTGAGTTAATATATAAAGATTTGACTCAATTTTCATGGTGTTATGATGCTTACTCTTGACATTTGTTGAATGGTATGTTTACAATTGATTTGTTTCTCTGTTATGCATTTGTTTCAATGCTTCTTGTGTGTATGATTTCATGGTGAATATATGAAGTCTGAGAGAGGAGAAGAATGAGTTTCAATTGTTTCTCTTCCTGAGAATTCCTACAAGGAGTGCAGTGAACGTCCGCAAGGTGGGCGTTGACAAGGGTCTGAGTTTCATCTCAGAAAGATCAAGAGAGATACCATTGTTCTCATACCAGCTGAAGTGCAGGTGAAGCACAGAGCCATGCAAGGTGTGCTAAGGCTGGTTGGAGCCTTAAAACTTATCAAATAAGGGGAAGATTGAGAGTACCACTGTTGCAATCAGTGCACAGGGTCAGAGACTCAAATAGCCAAAGGTTATTTGAGGGTTTTTCGTAAGGAATGCGAGAAGGGATCCTTTTGGGGAGCTTGAGTTTACAATTGAAGGCTCAGGAAGGATAACACCTTTGAAGTGCTCAAAGGGAGACAGAGATTGAAATCGTCTCATAGAAGTTAAGTTTAGGAGGGAGAACATCGAGTCGTTTGGACAGGGGTCATTGAAGAGTGCATCTGGTGGTCAAAATTCTCCGTGGAGAACTCGCGAGGATAGTAGGATCCAAATGAGCTATAAGGTGGTTAGGATTTGGTTGAAACTACCACCCAGACATCAAGAATCAATGTGGACCATTGATCATGGTATGTTGAGCCGTCAAATCATTTTGGGGATTCGATATTCGCAACTTTGGAGCGCAGACCAAAATCCTTGGTCGCGCAAATTCCCGGATCACAAAAAGGATTATCAAGTGTGGAATTTCAGAATTTCGGTAATTTGGGGTTCGGTATACTAGAAATTCTGATGACAAGGAACCGAGACTCTTTGCATTGAAAATACTGAAGTCACGAAATGCGGTGTGACTTTGGTGTGGGATTTCGACATTTTGGTTTTCCAGAGTTCAGGAAGTAGAGGAGGTAACGACTTTGGAACTGAGAGTTTCAAACTCCCGGTTCATGAAATTCCGAAGCGGGAAAGGAAAAATTATCGAAAAGGTTGAGGGACAATAGTCGTTGCGTACCAATCAGGTTTTGGGGTCTTGGGACTGAAGAAGTGGACTTTCATCATCAACACAACTCCCAAAATTGTGGAGAGAAAAATGCCAAAAGGTGGGTCCTAAGTATCAGTCAGAGGATACGTTTGGCAAAAGTCAAAGGAGAGGTCAAGCTTCGGTGAAAATCCCAAAAGGCCATCGATCTCGCATTCCATGGGACATTGAACCCATTTTGGCATACTGACATTTCAAAGTTTGGGGAATCATAAGGGAAGAGGAAAAACTATTGGTTGTTTGCTCAAAGTCTCAAAAGATGAAATTAGTGGGCGTGGGTGTGATGCATTGAAGGAGTCAACCTTCGTTGAGGTTTCACATTTTTGACATTTTCCAAGAGCTGTGGAAATACATCGGGACTCTCCAACTCCTGAAACCCGAAGTCCTTTGTGGCTTAATCAAAGGTTTTGATTAACCCTTGGCATGGTTTTAGTGATGATCCTATGTGGATCTTGGCTCGAGGGTAGGGTGTCTGCGTCATATGTGATTCATGTCGTTGGTTTCAATCCCACTTCTTCACCCCTGTGAGCATCACCCAATGTAATGAGTGCTAATTGGACTATTCAAACCATGAGAATTATTGGTCAATTGTGACTAATACTGATGGATATGGGACATATATTAATGACTTACTCTATGCAGTTAATTATGAAAAAGATATCTAATATGTTGCACTGTGCAAGCCCCTCTATGATTAAATAATAAGAGTTAAGGGAGCTATAAATGGATAGTTCATAAGGCACAATACTGTTGATACTGAGAGGGGGGTGAATCAGTATCAAGTACAATTTAAAACCTTTTTCAACTTATACTTAAACCATTCAACTATATCCAATGAGAAATGAGCAATAGTATAAGAGTTACACCAGTACACCACAATACACCATGCACAATATATGAGAAATAATCAATAGTTATTGTTCAAGGGAAGTAATGACTTCGAAAGGTAGCTACAGCTTCCAAATGTAAAGGGAGGGATAAACCTCCAAGAAGAAGATACAATCCTCCAATATAAAGAGAGATTTGAACTCTCCATCCTCGCCCCTTCCTTCCACCCAAGAATATATGAGAGATAATAAAACTTTACATTAAATCATCACCATCAACCAATCATCACATAGAACCTGATAATCCTTCTTGCGACTTCTTCAATTTCTGAAATTCTTCAATTCTTGGAGTACTTTGATCCTATAGATAATATTACTCAATGTATTTTTTAAAAATACTCCAATTTTCACTCCTTGAATCCTCCCCAAAAAGAGGTTATAGAAAGAATGGTAGACTTTATTCAATCCTAGTCTGTTTAGAAGACCCAACTGGTCCAACATGTCCCATGCTCAATATATAACATCTGATTCGGAAACACACACAAAATAAACCAAGGTCTGTACTGTTTCCAATGGAAGTGGTCCCACTTCATTTGGATTTTGTATGAAGAAGTTATTACTGTTTTACCTGGAACACTTGTTTATTGACTAGCTTCAGGATTGGTCACAAACCCTATCTTCCACATAGTGTATCTCCATAATTATAGAAAATCAACAGATAATTTTTTTACCAGAGGTACCTTGATATGTCTTCTCAATACCATAGTGATTTCACCATCTGAATCATTCTATAAAAAAAGTTATAAAAAAACTAGTAAGATGACCTGAAAATAACATACCTTAGAACACATCACCAAAAGACTTCATCCTCCCTTGAAATATGGCCTTCTTTTACTTCTTCTTCCCTTTGAAATTCAACTTGTATCAAATGAATGTATAATGATTTTTATTTATACCATTTAAGTCACTTCCTTTAACATTAGGGCTAACCTGGCACTTTCTTATTTTGTAATTATTTTCTATAATTATCTTCAGGGCCTACATGTACAATTCACTTTGTCATCTTCAAAAATTCATTTCTCCTCAACCATGAGGATCCACGTGATGTGCCACATACCACTAGAAACAACATGATGTATACTATCCATCCATGGGATTTTTATATGCATGTGCATTTTCCTTTATGTCTAAATACCTTCATCAATCTTGCGGTCCAAAACCCGAGACTAGGGTTGACATCAATGACAACAACCAATATTCCAACAAATACTTTCTAAGGTTTTTCAAATGGGGTAGCAAGCTAAGTGGGCTTGATCATGGGGAAAACTACATAGTTAAGCATGTGTAAGCGAGAGGCGTCTTAGGATGGGTGACCACTTGGGAAGTCTTGGTTACCAGGTGCAAGCCCCAGAAGTGATGATTGATGCTATGTGATTAATTTTGTTGGTTTCTATCCCACTTCTTCACCCCTGTGAGCATCACCTGATGAAATGAGTGTTAAGTGGACTATTCAAATCATGAGAATAATTGGTCATTTGTGACTGATACTCATGGATATGGGTCATATATTAATAACTTACTCTACGCAGTTAATCCCGAAAATGATATATAATATATTGCACTATGGAAGCCCCTCTATGATTAAATAATAAGAGTTAAGGGAGCTCTAAATGGATAGTTCACAAGGAACAATACTTGCTAAGGTTTTGAATATTGTTTAGCGAGCTAAGTGCATTTGATTGTGGGGAAAAATCCACAGTTAAGAGTGCTTGAGCTAGAGGCGTCTTGGTATGGGTGACCACCTGGGAAGTCTTGGCTACCGGATGCAAGCCCCGAAAGTGTTGATTGATGCTATGTGATTCATTTTGTTGGTTTCAATCCCACTTCTTCACCCTTGTTAGCATCACCCGATGCAATGAGTACTAATAGGACGATTCAAATCATGAGAATTATTGATTAGTTGCGACTGATACTCATGGATATGCGTCATATATTAATGAATTACTCTACACAACTAATCCCGAAAATGATATCTAATTAGACTTCCTATTAAATGCTAATTATGATTGATTTCCTATAATTAAAGAGGATACTTAAAGTGGTATTGAATTTTGTATGTGGTGCTTAAACAATACATTAAATCTTCTTAGGGGATTTTATGATTGGAAGTGTAACTACGATCTGAAGTACCTATGAATTATTAATTAAGATATATCATGTTAGGAAGTTACATGGCTGAGTTACATAGAAGTTTTATTTATTGCAAATGGTGAAAACTTGATTTGATGCTTGACCTAGACTAAGCCTGACTTGAAAAGATACTAATGAAGATTCAATTAGATATTTTCCCATTCCTAATATTTTACTTATACTAATGGGGTTCTTAATAATCTTTATGTATTAAATTCTTATTCAAAATTGGACATAATAATTGATTGAAATATTTATTACCTAGAGTAGATTATTATTTTCACTATGATAAGTTGGTGATTAAGTATGTTGATGATTCTAGTCTTGAATAGTGGTGTATGATTAAATTAATGGGATTTAGATACTTCCTTGTTCCTATTCTTCCTCAGTCTACACTTAAGGCTATAAAGTGTAGAGTCTAAGCATCTAAAGTGAGTGAAAGAAAAAAGGTGAAGAAACAACTTCGGGGGATGAAGCTATGGCCGATCTATGAGTTGTCTTTGTCTAGCTTCCAAATATTCTTGAATGTTGATATCCCATTCGATGGTGGCCCATGAATGTTTTAGCTCTGTCCGAGTGATGGCAGTCTTAAGTATGGTATCTAAAAGATTAAAAGCGATGCTGGTTTGATCCAATAGGCCGGGTTCGATGTTGGGCTGTCTTACGATGGGTATAGTCATGGGGAGAATAGATCTTTAAAAGAGGGTTGATGTTTTAAATTTCTTATTTCAATTTTATATTATACAAGGAAAATTCAGTGAAGCCAATTGAAGGGTTTAACAAAATCGAAGGTTGTTTTCCGTAACTGAGTTAAAATCCTGAAACTGAGTGTGAAAACATAGAGCTGTCAACAATGTGGGGCATCGATTTCAAAGGAATCCCACACTGTAGAAGAAGAAGAAAGGAAAGAAATACCTTGATGAAAGCATATAATGTAGAGATCTAAGTAATTCACAGGTCTTGTACCTTCTAGTAGCCGATATAGAGGAAAAACTATAAATAACTAGATAACTAGAATCTGATCACCATAGTAGAAGTTATACTAAATTGCAGCTAAAACATTCATCAAAAATGTATATGTAAAAAATGACATGAAGCATGAAATAACAGAGGAAAACACATAATGAAATCTTGACAGAATATGGAGTCTCCAATTTGCTTTGTATTAATTCTGGCTAAAAAGAACTTTCTCTCTTACAATCTACCACCAAAAAAAATCCCTTTTCTATCTCTTCCTCAGTGTATATTTAAAAAAACTTCTGAACATTTAGAATTTCGATCGTTCTGGAAACTTGTCAGTTACAAATGAAAAAATGGAGTCTTTCATCTCTTCATATTTTGTCTTCCCTCGTAAGGGTAGACCACCTTCCTTTATTTTCTCTTTCGGCTCCAAAAATAGAATGGGTTGACATCCCTTCACCTACTCGATGCAAATGACACACCTTTCCATCAACTAGGCTATCAACCCGGAAGGCTCTTCTTGGTTACTTGCCTCAAAGGTGCAACAACTCTTCGCAAACTGTTGCAACCTTTTCCCTACTTGTCGGCCTTCCATGATGATAGAGCATAATTGTAAACTTAGTTGTACTAGCCATTTGTCCACTTGGACCATATCAACCTGGCATATCTGGGATATCTCCACTTTCCCTTTCTCCACGTTTTCTTTGATATCCAACAAGTGTTTAGCTATATTGATTTTTCCTAGCGTCCCAGCACTACCTCCCTTATCAAGTTATAACAAACTTTTATTTATCAAGGTGAAGGTTTCCTCATAAGAATTCATGACTTCATTAGCTCTCCCCCTGCTTTCTAATATATTCTACTCCTAGACCATCAACAAGATATTCCCTCTAGTTTTTTCTGCGATGGATAATTTGGAGCTGTCAACCATCTCTATCTTCGACATAGCTATAAAAACATCTTGGAAAGCAACCCGAGCTACCTCATCTTCTCTTTCTTTCAAAGATATATTTTCTAACACTTGATCTATCGTCTGAAAGTGGTTTTGAATGGTTCCCACTTTTACAAGCAACTCTTGTTGAGATGTTAGTACCTTTTGTCGGATTTCGACAGCTTGGGATCTAAACATTTTTATGTCTAAAACCTGATTCTCGGAAACATCCAATTTTGATTGTAACTCTATAATTTGTTGCCCCTGCTGGCTTACCTATGTTTGGATAATTTGCACCGAATGGCGCACCTGCTCAAGGTTGGATCTAAGTTTCTCAGTCTCCTACAGATCGACTATTCGGGATTGCTTGAGGCTTTTGCTCACCTCATCCTTGGAATTTTCTCCAGTAACAATGACTTTAGCTTCCAACTTACTGATAAAGGGGTTCTTTCATTTCAACTATGCCTTCAAAGATCCAATTGAGTACTGATTGGATGTAGCATAAGCCACTAGTGTTCTTGCTATCTCATCTATGAATTCTTCCTCTTTCAAGGCCTTTCCATCTGTCATGATTTCAATTTTTTTAGCCACTATGCCCTCTCTTTGATATAATTCTTTCCTCAACATGACATTCCTTTTTTTATCAAAGTATAATTCGTTAGGAGGCAACTCCTCTACAGAAATCGGTGTCAGTTCTTCATTGAAAATCCACCCTGCATCGTGATTCCCCTTTGTGAACTATAAGGGTGTGATAATAGCAATCAAACTATTGATTTCGTTGGATGGTTGTTTTGAGGTAACATATGTGGCCGACTTGTTTGAAATTAGCGATAGTGAGTCACCCGACCCTTGCCAGGGTATTTTTTCTTGACCTTGGACCTGCTTGCCTAGCGTACCCTTTTCAGGGTTTCCTTCCTGTTGGTAGGGGATTTTTTCTCCTCGCTCTAAGGTGCCAACCTCCTCTATTTTCTCTTGGTTCTTATCATTGTTGGGACTTGAGTCCTTTGAACCTTTGGATTCCATTTGCTATGTAACCAGAAGCTTTGGGGTTTCACCCTGTAAAATCTGGGGGAGACAACTCCATCGATGCTCTTGGAATTTAAAGAAATAGACCATATATCCAGTTGGCAGGGCTTGAATCTGACTTAGGAATTTAGAGTAGGAACTCTCAGCCCAAAATATTTCATCATGAGGGGAATCCTCATGTTCATATCTCTTCAGGCCACAACTCGCCAGGTGATTGCTCACAACCTTACTAGGTTCGTGCTTCTTAAACTCAATATCCACCAGCTTCATTTCTTCTAAAATGATAGTCTCGGCTTTGGAATGGCCAAACTATAACAATGAATATGCACCAATAAGAATGGGGAAGGGAAAACATACTTTTTTTTAAACTCCTTTGATCTCTTTTCTTATTTCGATGAGCACAGTCTGCCTAGCGATCTCACGACACAATAGCTTATCTGGAAAGAATAGTGGTAGAGCATATGGAAGAACAAAGGTGTCGAAAACCCTGATATATGAAAATTCCACCTCTATATACCAATCTTCCATGCTACTCAGGTTGGTCATGACGCTATCCAAAATATTGGGCAGTGGCTAGCCGAAGATGGCAACATGCAATGGCACCATTACCCAGTTGAAGATCTCATAAATGAATTCTTTGGATTTATCCTCCTAAAGCTTCGAGTGGTAGACATGATTAGGTTTTGTATTATATAGAGCCCAGCTCCAGTTCATTAGTGGGAAGGGTGTCATGAAGCAGATAGAATCCATGATGTAAGTAGACATAAATAACGAAGCAACTTTCTTACTTTCCCTCTGTGCTCAATATTCGGTACTTTGACTATTCAAACTTTTAGACAACAGTTTGGCCCAGTCGAAGGAGAAACCCTCAACAATTTTATGAATGAGCGGTACCCATGGGAGGAAAAAATGGGTAGTGTCCTCCTTCCCATACAACCTACAAGCCATCATCACTATGTACTTGAATTGTGGCGCCAAGGAAGAGATTGAATATATCTTGTGAGTGTCAACCCTGAATTTCACGAGGTGTGAGACCTAATCTTTGAACAGATTGGACAAATTTTTTGCATACTGCTCTCACTCCTTCTTCTTGAAACCTTCTAGAAATTTGGCATTGTGAGTAAGGTTCGGTGTGGGTGACAATTTATGCATTGCCTGCAAATGTTCTAGCCTAAAAGTCCCAATCGTTACCTTCTGTTCACTGATAATTGTCCTGGTTGGGATATCCACATGGTCCAGCACCCACTTGATCATATCACAATAGGGATGAAGCTGGGGCCTCGTCGCTATTTTGTGCATATTTTCTTGAGCGACAATTTTGTATTTGGTTGATAAGTCATCCTTCTCATTGTCACTAGAATCATCTGAACAGTTTATCGACTCTGATTGCAGAATGTTGGAAACGTATGACCATGTCTTGAAAAAATTAACACTTCAGGGTGAGGTATTGGAAACAACGTCTAAACCCTGACATGAACTCTTGGTAGCTACCTTGGGCACTTTTTGTGATGCCATGATAGAAAAACCTGCAACTGGACCTCCTGTCGAAAAAATTGAAAAACACAAACAACGGTTATCGTGGTGAAATGGCTTTGCGCACAAATAGGAATGAAAACTAAAATAATGAAGGAAAAACTCTCTATCTTGGTCATTTAATCCCATGGATGTCCTTGCCAATAGAACAATCAAATCGCTTAATAGAAATATTTAGAAGTAAAAATGAGATCTTACTATCTGTCACCTCACTGCAATTCAAATAAATGCCATAAATGCTTGACGAGTCTTAACATTGAAAAACACAGGATCATTCAAGACTTCATCCATAAACCGCGTGTGTTAAAGTTTCTTTAAGGCGCTAATTAATCTAGTTTAGTTCTTTCAATTTGGTGCACTTAGTTTCTAATCCCCTTTTCGGTGCTCGCCACATCGGGTGTTTTCGCTCCTAGCCACTAAACCTTAAAAACTCTAAATCGCGATGTTGCGAGTTAATTGATTAGAAGTGATTTGAATTAAGACTTTTAATTAATCCATGCTTAATTAAAGAAAATCGTGACTTCATGGATCGGGGTTATGAAGGTGTTTCCCTTTGGGGAAACAATCGTCGAGTCACGAAATCACGATAGTGACTAACTAGGGTTTAAAGTGACTTGTTATTGATACTGACCTGGGTAACGTTAACACAACTTCGCGACTTTGCAAGTCAAAGGCTTAAGAAACATTCAACGCATAACTCTCAAGAGAGAGGGTATGAAGTACTAAGAGATGATAAGCCCCACTTAGTCTTTTAGTAATGGTGATTAAAATTAGGAAGGTTTTCGCCATTTCGCACATCAGGATACTGTGACTTTAGGGGGTAGAAACGTGAAACAAATGAAGTCCCGAAAACCAACCTTTTTGGGCTTAAGTGTAACATTTAATGTATCTAGAGAAATATGTCTCCAACATAGGATCCAACTAGGGATGTCATCTCCTTGTGGGATGAGAAGGAAAGAAGGCCAAGTGCCTGAGAAGGGGTAAATGGAGTCATCAATTTTCTTTGGTGAAACTTCGTTTGGAAAGGGGGTCTAGAGGAAAATTTGAGGTTTTGACTTTAATTCTGAAACTTTCCAAAACTCAAGACGCTTCCTAAACTCGATGGTATTCCATTTGGTAACTTTACCTTCGTCGAGACTGAATTCAGAGTTGGTTAAGATGGTCCAATCAATCTTAGGAAAATTAACAGATATGGTAGGTTTTAGCTTGCGTCCAAAAAAAAAAGTAAATTCCATGCTTTTAATTTGGGAGACTTGCATGAACTTGAGTTGTGGATTCAGTTT
This sequence comes from Picea engelmannii, assembly GCA_009831015.1. Lineage (NCBI taxonomy): Eukaryota > Viridiplantae > Streptophyta > Pinopsida > Pinales > Pinaceae > Picea > Picea engelmannii. The sequence goes on along the minus strand of ML855628.1, from coordinate 12,947 downwards.
CAAAAATGTTGATTACCAAAGTGTAGTATAATTTAATTATGAAAGCCTTACATAATATCTTAGATATTGGTTCACTTCCAACGAGCCTGTTTAGTACCCCAGTGAAGTTATCTGGTTCCCTTTATTGAATTTCCTTTCACCACTCCAAACTATAATCTTGCATTTAAATGTTGAGATGAGGTCAATGACTTTATGAATTTCCTTTCATCATCTCTTTGGACTAGATGGGGTCAATCAATTATGAATTTCCTTTCACCATTTGTCTTATACTTTACTTTTGAAAATTGGAGTGGGGGCAATCAATTCGCGTAAAAAAAAAAATACCAGTGGTGATATTTGTGTATATTCATTATAAGGGATTGTCAAATTGCTTTGAGTGCTCTAGACCAACTTTCTCTTAACCTTCACAACGTCCTAGTCCACAGGAAAATAGGGGAGAATTCATTTCCATTGGTCTTCTTTTGAGCAAGACTTAACCATTTGAAACCTGTTAAAAGAGCTAAGAGAGTTAGGATCCACCTACACATGGCTTTGTTCAGCAGGGGATCGAGGAGTCGTGAAGACCAACTTACTTCCTGAGACGTTCGCGATTTTCCAAAATTGAATAAGAACCTCTTTTCCTCTATGGATGGTATGGGTAGGTGTTAGAGCTTAAGGAGAGAGGACCAATGATGAAAAGGGGTAAGAGAGAAGGCTATGGACCTCAAAAACCCGAATGTTATCAGGAAATCATGACTTAGGTGAATACATCATACTTGTGAGATCACTTCTATGTTTTAAGTGACGTTCGTTTGAAATCCATATACTTAGGCAATTCATACCTTGGCCTTACCACTTCGTTCTCCTCTAAAATAAAAATATTTGTCACCTATTTCAGGTGGGTCAATTTCCTGATACCTGACCATCCCTTTATCCTTTTGCAGATTGGGCTATAATTCGGAGGCTTGTATGAAACAACACGAAGAGTATCAGGTCTTCAGGATTTATGGGATTCTTTGTGTCAAAATTTATGTCTCTACTTCTAGGAAATCAACAACCTTTTTTGTTCACGATGAAAGTGAACTTACCGAAAAGTTTATAAAAAGGAAAAGGAAAACACAAACTAGTATATACAATGGAGATTTGGAACTCGTTTATTGCATATAGTGCTTTAAATAATGCCTGTTCATAGGGGCGCTGAGGGTTTTACCATTAAAATTCTCTTACAGAAATGAATTCTTCCCTTCAGAATCTGAGACCTTGAATGGTATGTACCAGATATGATCAAATTTACCATGTTTTGTCGAATATTCCCTCCTAGCATCCCATTTCAAAACCAAATCATCGAGGAGGAAATCCCTGTTTTTGGCTTTATGATCGAACATCACTTTCATGTTGTCCTGGTATTTTTGCATCCTTGCGTCCACCTCGGTCCTGCATTGTTGAACCTCAATCAACTGATTTATTCTTCTTGTGACGTGGTTTGGCTCTTCTTTCTCATCTTCTCATAGCTTCATTATAGGGAGCGACAGATTTATAGGTAGTACCACATCAGTTCCGTATACCATTTGGAAAGGAGAAGTACCAATGGATTTCTTTGTACCTATCTGATTTTCCCATAAAGCGTACTTTAAGTGTACATGCCAAGATCTTTTATTTTGGCTTAGCACCTTCTTAATTATGGTAATTAAACTTTTATTAGATGATTCAGCTAACCCATTAACTTGAGGGTAATATGTTGTGGAGTGGCCCAATACGATGTTATATTTTTGGCGAAATCTAACCATTTCCATAGACTTCAATGCCTGGGTATTACCCATTACTATCTTTTGGGGACAGCCAAATCTGGACAATATGCTCTCTTCCAGGAAATCTATCACCACCGAAAAGGTCGCCTTCCTAGTCAGAATAGGCTCCACCCATTTGGTGAAATAACTTGTGGCGATGAGGATCCATTTGTGTTGAGTGTAGGAATGTGGGTTGATTTTGCCTATAAAATCTAACTCCCATTATTGAAAAGGGGCTTCGGTTTTGACAGGAACCAGAGGTAGCGCTGGGATATTTTGTTTTCCTTCGAACAACTGGCAAGGGTTACAGGTTCTAACTTTGATGTTGACATATGAGAAAATTTTAGGCCAATAATATCATGCCCTCAAGATTTTATAAGTTGTTTCCCTCCAGGCATGATGCCCTCTGCAAAATCCTTCATGGAATTCATTTATGAGCCCATCTGTTTCTAATTCTACCAAACAAACTAGTAGGAAGCCTAAGGGGTCCTTCCAGTATAGTTGACTTTTGGATATACATTACTTCACTGCATCCAACCTCGGTGTCCTAGATTTAGTTGGAGATAGATCGCTAGGGAATTTCAGGGTCAGTAGGTAGGACACTATATCTTTATACCAATCTGATAAGGAAAAATTCTCGTCGATTATATAGATAGCTATTTGGTTTTCAGGCTCATTTATGTCCCCATGTCCTTCGTATCCTTGTAGGTTATTTATTCCAAGTGCTCTAAAATTTGATTTCACCAAGAGCTTAGCCAGACCTTGTCCTTTTACTAGTTTCATCAGTTTTACTTCTAGGTCGAACTCTTGAATTTTAGCGAGCCATCAACCCCTCTTTCCATTCACAGAACTGGTGGGAACGTATGTGATTACCTTGGAGTGTAGCATGTAAGTTATAAAATCCTTCAAGGACATAACCATAGCATATGCTTGTTTCTCTATTATATCATATCTCAGTTCCGATTTTCTAAGACCTTTACTAAAAAAGGCTATTGGTTTCTCAAAACCCTCTTCATTCTTCTAGAGATGTACTGCCACCACTGTGTGTTTGGAGGAAAACGATAAAATCAGGAAATCCTTTAGGTAATCAGGGCTTGCCAGTATGGGCGCTTCCCTGATAACTTTCTTGATGTGTGAAAATGACACTTTAGCCTCTACCATCCATTTCACTTCGTTTTTCTTCTTTAGCATATCTGTGATCAATTTCATGATTTCAGCAAAGTTTGGGATAAATCTTCGCAAAAAAATTATTTTTCCTAAAAATGACTGAATTTCTTTTATATTTCTAGGAATGTTTATGGTGTCTATAGATTCTACCCTTTTAGGGTCGATTTTAATTCTATCCCGAGACACAATGTGGCCCAAGAGTTTACCTTTTTGCATCGTGAAGTGAGACTTCTTTGGGCTTAAAGACAAACCAAATTTTAGGCCATTTTCAAATGTTTCCTTCAGGTGTAACAGATGGTCTTCGTCGGATTTAGAGAAGACAGTCAGGTCGTTGAGGTAGATAACCATGAATTTATTTCTTTCACCGATGAAGGCAATATCCTTATCGTGCTAGAAGGTAGCACCTACGTTCATCAGACCAAAAGGTATTTTGTCATACATAAATGTGCCCCAAGCGGTGGTGAAAGTTGTTTTTTATTTATCATGCTCGTTGACAACAATTTGATTGTAACTGGAAAACCCATTGATCATCGACATCTTATTTTCCCGGACTACTTTTTCCAAAACATGATCCATTTTGGGTAGAGGATAGTTATCTTTGAGAGAGGACTTTTTAATATTTCTAAAGTCTATGCACAGTCTGATCTCCCTGCTTTTTTTCCTAAACAGGACCAAGTTCGCCAGCCAGTCAGAGTACGTGAGAGGTACAATTATTTTTGTGTCTAACAACTTTTTCACTTCTCTTTCGACCACAGTCAGTAAAATGGGGTTGATTTTTCTGAGCTTCTATCTGAAGGGTTTAACTCCAGGTTTCAAAGGTATCTTGTGCTCGATCACAGAGGTATCATAGGTTCTGAGCTCATCGTAAGACCATGCAAAGACATCTTTATACCGCCCAAGTAAGTCCTTATACTTGCTTTTTATCTCAGGAGGAAGGTACTTTGATAACTTCACCATCCTAGGCTCTTTGGTGGTGCCCACGTCACAGTCTTCGACCTCCTCCAATTTGGGATGCAAGGTGGAATTCAGAGGCATGTCATTGTTATCAAACAACCTTTCGAGAGGTATCAGACTCTTAGGGATATGATTACTTTTTAACACTAGCAGGCGATGATTTGCAATTTTTTCTCTGAAGTCCCGAGGTTTGTCCCCTTCCTGCATAATCCAGGTGTGATCGTTTTGGTTTTCTTGGTCAATGTGGGTTTGGGAGAAATCATCCACCATTTTTAGGAACTTTTTGATCTGTTCATCATCTTCGAAAACCTACCAGTGTTGTATGTTGTTTGGTATGGATGGTTTGTGCCTTAACTCTATGTGGTATTTTAATTTGAAAGTGGTAGGGGGTGTGAAATTCGAAGCTTCTTTGGACAGTGAATCGACCTGCTGGTTTTCACCTCGTGGGATGAAATGAACCTTTACCGATGAAAATAAATTTTCCATTAGATCCCAGACACATTTTCTATAGGACCTCAGTCTCAGGTGCTTGGCCTGGTACTATCGATTTACCTACTTCAAAATCAGTTCAACATCTCGATAGACCTTTAAGTTCATTATGTTTAGCTTCTTGAAGCTTCCAGTCCCAAGACTAGAGCTTCGTATTCACAAACATTGTTTGTGTAGTATACGTCCCACTATAGCCTGTAAGATAAGGGAACGCCGAATTCATTTTTAGGTGCTATGAAAAGCACTTCGACACCTGCTCCTTCACACGAAGAAGCACCATCAAAGAACATTTTCCAAGTTCCAATGTTTTACACATTTTTAGCTATCTTTTCGGTTTTGATTTCATCAATGTCACTTTCTTCTGTACAATTATCTTCAGTATCATAAAAGGGCAGAATACAATTTCGCAGGTTTTGATTGATGATGTAAACGGGCTAATTGACAGGATTTTTTGGATCGCTTACCATATATGCCAACCATGTTTCCTTGTATAACCATGTGAATTGTCCATCAAAAATAGGAATTGTGGCGTAGGTCATATCCAGCTAAAGGGATCCCCCGAGCTTAGCTCCCCAAGATCTAGATAATAGTAAACCATACTTTGGGGGTATATCAGTGACAACTACATCCATTAGGACATTTTTCACCAGAATCTGGGCGAGGGTGACTACTAAATCTTTGATCATGCCCATGCACTTAACTCTCCTTGAATCGAATGAGTAAATATCTCCATAGGGTCTGGTGATTTCAATGCATAGTCTATCCATAATAGATTTTGGCATTACGTTATGAGAGGCCCCACAATCCAGCATGCAATTATGCAACAACCGATCATGCACTTTCAGGGTAATATAGAAGGGGGTGATGGTGGACCAAAAGTGATATTAGGCTTGTCATCTTCTAGATTTATCACATTGGCCTGACTCTCTAGATCTAAAAAATTTATCATCTTGGTTATTTGATTTTGCTACACAGGATTCTTGGCCAACTCGACCAAAGGTATTGGTATCTTGATCCTTTTTATCTCATTTTGAAGGAAGAAAACTCTTGCAATTTTATTTGTTTCCTTGGCTGAAACATCGGACTCTTTCTTATCCATTTTATTTAGTAGCACTATTTTATTTTCAGTGTTTCTAGTTTCTGGTGTCCACGTTTCAGCTGCCTTAGTTCTTCTTTCTTGGGTTTTACCCCATTTTACGTTGGTATTCTGCAAGTCTACCCCTATGTTATTTCACATCTCGGTCTCTTTCTGGATGGGCTCATATATTTTGCACCTAGGAAAATTTTTCTTGGGTTGCGCAGTCGACACAGGTTTTCTTATAGGCTTCAGATTGTATTTGTGCTGGAGGTCGGCCATTAAGGTGTCGGTCATTCCTTGATAAGTGGGATCATCAGTGTAGTTTAGGTTATTGTCTTCAATCGATGATTGTTCAGTTTTCAGGGACTTCTCATAATCTTCTTTCGTCAAGTGAGGTTGTATATAGTCGTCACCTAAGTTGTTTACATCTTCTTCCAAGTCTTTGAACTCTTGCATATCATTTCCCCCAATAAAATTTTCATTCTTTAGATGTGCAAGGATCTTTCGGTCTTCATTTTTAATTTGTCTTGGTTGAAACTAAGGATTGGGATTGCTCCTAAATTCTCTCTTAACAAATTGATCAGCTTTAGATTGATCTAGCTCCATTCTCGAGATTTTGTTTGATAGTTATTTTGTTATCTTGGCCATGTCATCCATTTTGTCATATGAGGATCTTCCAGATCTAGAGGGACCTACTTGTTCTCTAAGACGTCTAGTTTCCCTGTTTCCCATCTCGATTTTCATTTTTAATTTACCCGAAGCCATCATGTTTGACTCAATTTACACAGTGTCATCTTGCATTCGAGTTAGGTCGGCCCCTCTCCTTTCTCTTAATAGTAGAGAAAAATTGGGTTTAAACGCTCCTGCAAAAATTACTTTGGTTGTGGCTTGGGACGGTTTAACTTCAATAGGGATCTTATTGTACAACCCGCTAAACCTTTGGATAAATTCCATAACAGTTTCAGATCTCGTTTCCTTTAAAGACCTGAACTCAGTCAAATAGTATAAATGATCCTTTATTTCATCCCATTGTTTGAGAAAGAGGTCTTCTAGTGCATCATAGGATATTATTGAACCTCGGGGAAGGCTCCGAAACCAATTTCATACCCATCCCTCGAATGTTTGGACAACCAATCGGGAATACATGTTGTCATGCTCGAGACCTAGAATATCAATGAATTGATAAAAAAAGTTGATATGATCGGTTGCAGTTAGATCCCCTTCTCCTGTGAACTTGGGTAAGTTTTTCATATAGTTTTCGGGTAAATCATGGAGAGGTACTAGAAGGACCAAGGGGGTTTATCGAGCGACTAATTTGGTGAAAATCCTGGGAGGCGGTTGTTGGCCTTGACCTCCCATTCCCCCTACTCCTCCTCTGGCGGTGGCCATGGATAACCTAGAAGAGGAAATCGGTGCATTATAGAGAGGGTTGGTGAAGATGTATAGCGACTCTCTGGCTTTCGTGGGGTGGAAAGGGGAAAATTCATGAAACTTTTTACCAGGTGAGGTGAAAGATGAAAAAGGAGAAGAAGGTATATGTGGACTCAACTCCTCCAACTTGCAGGATATGTAAATGGGAGAACCCACTGGTGTCGAATCGGTGTACGTGGAAACTTCTTCAAGGCCTTGAGTGACGAAGGGGTTTATATTGAGATTCGATGGTATATTGATAGGGATGAGCTTTAAGGCAGGAATGTCGCCCCTTGTAATGTAAGAGGTAGTCAGAGAGGTCTCGGTCTTGATCTCAGGTATGAGTTGCTTGGACTTCAGGGTCTCGACTTCGACAATAGTGTCCGATATTTTCCTGAGAGGAAGTTCTCGGGAGGGTGAAGGTTCGAAAAAGGTCTTATCTTCAGGCTGATTAGACTTGGGATGATAGGAAACCATGTTTTGTTTAAAAAGACCACTTGGTATTAGTATTTTTCGAGGGTCGGAAACTAGCACTGTTTGTTTGGCATCTGGGTTTTGTTTGGTGTTCTTCCGAAAGGATGCCAGCTTACTTAATAGTGGAGTCACCAAGTGAATGATGAAGTTTTATCCCTAACAAGGTGTTCTCTCTTTGTTCACTATCAAAAAATGAAACTTGGAAATGTTAGTTTCTTAGGGGAAAGTGACTACGATTCTCCATCCCTGGCAACGGTGCCAGAAAGATGTTGTTCTCGAGTCAACACTTAAGGATATAAAGTGTATATTGTAACCATCTAAAGTGAGTGAAAGAAAAAAGGGTAAGAAACAACTTCAGGGGATGAAGCTATGGCCGATCTCTGAGTTGTCTTTGTCTAGCTTCCAAATATTCTTGAATGTTGATATCCCATTCTATGGCGGCCCATGAATGTTCGATCCCTGTCTGGGTGATGACAGTCTTAAGTATGGTATCGAAAAGATTAAAAGCGATGTTGGTTTGATATGATAGGTCGGGTTCGATGTTGGGTTGTCTTACGATGTGTACAGTCATGGGGATAACAGAGCTTTAAAAGAGGGTTGATGTTTTAGAGAGCTTATTTCAATTTTAGATTATATGAGGAAAATTCAGTGAAGCCAATCGAAGTGTTCAACTAAATCGAAGGTCGTTTTCTATAACTGAGTTAAAATATTGAAACCAAGTGTGAAAACATAGAGCTATCAACAATGTGGGGTATCAATTTCATAGGAACCCCACATTGTAGAAGAATAAGAAAGGAAAGGAATACCTTGATGAAAGCATATAATGTAGAGATCTAAGTAATTCACAGGTCTTGTACTTGCTAGTAGTCGATAAAGAGGAAAAAATACAAATAACTAGATAACTAGACCTTGATCACCACAGTAGAAGTTATGCTAAATTGCAGGTAAAACATTCATCAAAGACACGAAGCATGAAATAATAGAGGAAAACACATAACACAATCTTGACGGAATATAGAGTCTCCAATTCACTTTGTATTAATCCTGGCTAAAAATAACTTTCTCTCTTACAATCTACCACCAAAAAAAAGCCCTTTTCTATCTCTTCCTCAATGTATATTTAAAAAAACTTCTGAACATTTAGAATTTCGATCATTCTGGAAACTTGTCAGTTACAAATGAAAAATTGGAGCATTTCATCTCCTCATCTTTTGTCTTCCCTCGTAAGGGTGGAGCACCTTCCTTTCTCCGCTCTTCCAGCTCCAGAAATAGAACGGGTTGACATCTGTCATTATTTAGCACCAGAAACCTGCCCCTTCGCCTACTCGATGCAAATGACACACCTTTCCATCAACTGGGATATCAACCTGGAAGGCTCTGCTTTGTTTCTTGCCTCAAAGGTGTAACAACTATTCCCCAACTGTGGAAACCTCTTGCCTACTTGTCGATCTTCTGTGATGATAGAGAATAACTGTAAACTTGGTTGTACTAGCCATTTGTCCACTTGGACCATATCAACCTTTCTTATCTGGGATATCTCCACTTTTCCCTTCTCCACATTTTCTTTGATGTCCAATAGGTGTTTAGCTATGTTTATTTTTCCCAGCGTCCCGACACTATCTTCCTTATCAAGGTCTAACAAACTTTTATTTATCAAGGAAAAAATTTACTCACAAGAATTCATCACTTCATTAGATCTCTCGCTACTTTCTGATATATTCGGCTCCCAGACCTTCAACAAGATATTCCCTCTAGTTTGTTATGCGATGGATAATTTGGAGCTGCCGACCATCTCTATCTTTATCGTAGCTATAAAAACGTCTTGGAAAGTAGCCCGAGTTACCCCGACTTCTCTTTCTCTCAAAGAAATACTTTCTAACACTTGATCTATCGTCTGAAAGTGGTTTTGAATGGCTCCCACTTTTACAAGCAAGTCTTGTTGAGCCGTTAATACCTTTTGTCGGATTTCGGCAGCTTGGGATTTGAACATTTTTATGTCTAAAACCTGATTCTCGGCAACATCCAATTTCGATTGTAACTCTATAATTTGTTTCCCTTGCTGTCTTACCTACGTTTGGCTAACTTGCGCCAACTGATGCACCTGCTTAAGGTCGTATCTATGTTTCTTGATCTCCTACATATCGGCTATTCGGGCTTGCTCGATGCTTTTTCTCACCTCATGCCTGAAATTTTCTTCAGCAGTAGCCACTTTAGCATCCAACTTATTGATCAAGAGGTTCTTTCGTTTTAGATGGGCCTTCAAAGTTCCAACTAAGTACTGATTGGTTGTAGCATAAGCCCCTAGTGTTCATGCTATCTCGTCTATGAATTCTTCCTCTTTCACGACCTTTCCATCTGTCATGATTTTAAATTTTTTATCCACTACGCCCCCTCTTTGATATAATTCATTCCTCACCACGAACTTCATTTTTTTATCAAAGAAAAATTCATTAGGAGGAAGCTGCTCTACAGAAATGGGCATCAGTTCTTCATTGAAAATCCACCCCGCATCGGGATTCTCCTTTGTGAATTGTAAGCATGTGATAATAGCAATCAAATTGTTGATTTCCTTGGATGGTTTTTTCAGGGTAACATTTGTGGTTGTCTTGTTTGACATGAGTGATAGTGAGTCACTCGACCCTTGCGAGGGTAACTCTTCTTGACCTTAGACCTGCTTGTCCGGCGTACCCTTTTCGGGGTTTCCTTCCTGTTGGTAGGGGATTTTGGCTCCTCTCTCTGAGATTCCAACCTCCTCTATTTTCTCTTGGTTCTTCTCCTTGTTAGGACTCAAGTCCTTTGAACCTTTGGCTTTCATCTACTGTGTAACCAAAAGCTTTCAGGCTTCACCCTGTAAAATCTGGGGGAGAAAACTCCACCGGTGCTCCTGAAATTTAAAGAAATCGGCCTCATCTCCAGGTGGTAGGGCTTGAATCTGACTTTGGACTTCAGAGTAGGACCTTGCACCCCAGAGTATTTCATCATGAGGGAAATTCTTGTGTTCATATCTCTTCAAGCCACAACTCACCACGTGATTTCTCACAACCTTACTGGGGTCCTGCTTCTTGAACTCAATATCCACAACCTTCATTTCTTCCAAAACCATAGCCTCGGATTTGGCACGGACAAAATATAACAAGGAATATGGACCAATATGAATGGGGAAGGGCGACCATACCTTTTTTAATACTCCTTTGAACTCTTTTCTTATTCCGTCGAGCATAGTCTACCTGACGATCTCGCGACATAATAGATTATCTGGAAAGAATAGCGGTAGAGCATATGGAGAAACAAAGGTGCCAAAAACCCTGATATATGAAAATTCCACCTCTATATACCAATCTTCCATGCTACTCAGGTTGGTTGTGACACTATTCGAGCTCTTGTGTGGTGGATGGCTGAAGATGGCGACATGCAATGGCACCATTACCTAGTTTAAGATCTCATAGATTAATTCTTTGTCTTTATCCTCCTAAATATTCGAGTGGTAGACATGAATAGGATCTGTATTAGATGGATCCCAGCTCCACTTCATTAGTGGGAAGGGTGTCATGAAGAAGATGACATCCATGATGTAAGCAAACATAAAGAAAAAAGTTTCTTTCTCACTTGCCCTCTGTGCTCGATATTCTGTAATTCAACTAGTTAGATTGTTAGACAACAGTTTGGCCCAGTCAATTGAGAAACCCTCAGTAACTATATAAATGAGCGGTACCCATGGGAGGAAAAAATGGGTAGTGTCCTCCTTCCCATACAACCTGTAGGCCATTATCTCTATGTACTTGAATTGTGGCTCCAAGGAAGAGATTGAATAGATCTCATGAGTGTTAGCCCTGAATTTCACGGGGTGTGAGACCCAATCTTTGATTAGATCAGATAAACCTTTTTCATACTGCTCGCACACCTTCTTCTTGAAATTGTCTAAAAATTCAACATTGTGAGTCAGGTTCGGTGTGGGTGACAATTTATACATTGCCTGCAAATACTCTGGCCTAAAAGTCCCAATCGTTACCTTATGTTCACTGATAATCATCCTGGTTGGGATGTCCACATGGTCCAATTCCCACCTAATCATATCAAAATAGGGAAGAAGCTAGGGCCTCGCTGCTATTTTGTGCATCTCTGCTTGAGCTACGATTTTGTATTTCGTTGATAAGTCATCCTTCTCATTGTCGCTAGAATCATCCAAATAGTTTACCGACTCGGATTGCAGAATGTTGGAAATGTATGACCATGTCTTGACAGAATTAATACTTCCGTTTGAGGTATCAGAAACAACATCTGAACCTTGACCTAAACTCTCAGTAGCTTCTTTGGGCACTTTTCGTGGAGCCATGATAGAGAAACCTACAACTGGACCTCCTGTCAAAAGAATTGAAAAACACAAACAACGGTTATCCTGGTGAAATGGTTGTGCGCGCAAATAGGAATGAAAACTGAAATAATGAAGGAAAAGATCTCTATCTTTGTAATTTAATCCCATGGGTGTCCTTGCCAACAAAACGATCAAATCTCTTAATAGAAAGGTTTATAAGTAAAAATTAGATCTTACTATCTCTCACCTCACTGCAATTCAAATAAATTCCATAAATGCTTGACGAGTCGTAACATTGAAAAACACAGGATCATTCAAGACTTCATCCATAAACCATGTGTGTTAAAGTTTGTTTAAGGTGCTAATTAATCTGGTTTAGTTCTTTCAATTTGGTGCACTTAGTTGCTAATCCCCTTTTTGGTGCTCGCCACATCAGGTGTTTTCACTCCTAGCCACTAAACCTTAAAAACCCAAAATCACGATGGTGCGAGTTAATTGATTAGAAGTGATTTGATTTAAGTATTTTAATTAATCCATGCTTAATTAAAGAAAATCATGACTTCGTGGATCAGGGTTACGAAGGTGTTTCCCTTTGGTTAAATAATCGTTGAGCCGTGAAATCATGATAGTGACTAACTAGGGTTTAAAGTGAGTTGTTATTGATACTAACCTCGGTAACTTTAACAGAATTTCGTGACTTTTCAAGTCGGAGGCTTGAGAAACGTTCAATGCATAACTCCTGAGAGCGAGGGTACGAGGTACTAAGAGATGATAAGCCCCGCTTAGTCTTTTAGTAATGGTGATTAAAATTAGGAAGGTTTTCTCCATTTCGCATGTCGGGATATTGCGACTTTAGGGAGGAGTAGAAACGTGAAACAAACAATGTCCCGAAAACCAACCTTTTTGGGTTTAAGTGTAACATTTCATATATTTAGAGAAAGGCGGCTCGAATAGTTCCTCAGAACAATCACCAGTCTTGAGACCTTAAATGGTCAAAATAAATCAGATGAATCCTCGACTTGAGCATTCCTTATTTGTCTTAGAGGTCCTAACCATGCATGATAGTTTGGGCAGGTAGTTTTCTTATGTTATAATTTGAGATATGGTTTATTCAATAATAGTGATATTTATTTCTGTTGATTGTGATGAATTTGATTGAGTAGTTATTAATTTATGTTGAGACGGATGTCACTTGTCGTAAAGTTGTTTGTTAAAAAAATTATATTTACATATTTATACATCAATAATTGTTGTCGTGACAGAGGGGTTGTTAGAAATAGTTTGTTCGGACCATAAA
>WSFP011390293.1:0-28183 GCA_009831015.1 Picea engelmannii | reverse complement strand
GGAAAATGCAACTTCTTTTCTCAGGAAAAGTTCTTCTTCCTTCTCTCTTCAGGAACTCAGGCCACTGTGACCCCTCTAAAGGAAATAGATAGGTTTACATCATTAACGATCATAGGGATGACGAAAATAATGTGTAACACAAGGATGATGATAGTGACAACGATTCAGAAAGAGTACTCTTCATGGCAATAGAAGATGATAAATAATTTTTTGATGATTGCGAAGAAGAAGGTGAAGTTGACCTCAGAGAAAAATTAATTAGTGCCTTCGAAAAACCAGGGAAAGAAAGAAAGAAAATCAAGTTACTCAAGGCATAGTCAAAGAAGAAATAAGGATCTCAAAATTCCAACTCATAAGAAAATGAGAAGATAATCACAAAGTTAAAGATCCAGGTAGAAGAAGACAAAAGGATTAAAGAAACACTCAGAAAACAGTTATAAGATAAAGAGAAGATGATTGAGAGCTTGGAAGTAGAAATAATTACCCTAAGAAAATATCTTCAGAAGAAATATATGCAGCAGAATAACACCAAAATATTGGATGAGATCATCAGTAGTCAAAGGCCATACCATTACAGGTCTGGGCTAGGATACAACCAAATGAAGATTGAGAAAGGCTCAAGCTCCAAGACAACATAACAGGAACCAGAACAAAACACCTATGCAAAAATAGTCAAAGGTACTCAAGAAGAAAATCACAAAGGAACTGGACCACCAAGAAGATTCAGAACACAGAACCAACAACCATCAACATCTTAAGAAGAAGAAGGCTTCAGAAGAGAAACACCATTCAAAAGACCCCCTACATTTAGGTATCAAACTATTTTTATTGGTTTATGTTATTCTTGTAACAATTTTTGTCATAAAGCTACAAACTGTAGAGCTTATGGCAAGAACATAAACAACTATGAAGGTTATTCAAACAACAATTATTCTAGAAAGTCACATGAAGCACATAACATAAATCACAACAATTTTGGGTCACTAAGTAATGAAATAGAGTGCTACAAGTGCAACAATTTTGGACACATGGCCAAAGTTTGTAGACTGATTATTCCTCCAAAGGAACCAAAGAAGAATAACAACAGTCATAAATAGGAACCACAAAGGATATGGAGAAGAAAGCATGATCAATTCAACAATGAAGAATGCTCTCTTGCTTTACAAGCGCAACACAAGAAAAGTAGGTGGTATGTTGACAATGGTTGTTCGAAGCATATGACAGGTGACAAGAACAAGTTTTTGACTCTGAAGAAGGAATGCAATGGATAGATTTCATTTGGAAATGATAACTTAACCATAATAATAGGTAGAGGCATAGTCAAGCTTGGAAACAAATATGACAAGGTAGACAATATTCTACTGGTCGAAGATATGAAGCACAATCTTCTAAGTGTTAGTCAAATGTGTGATCAAGGACACAATCTTTTGTTTGATTCAAAAAAAAAAAAACGTGAGATCATAAAAGAACGATCAGGAAAATTGGTAGCTACATCCAGAAGAACCTCAAACAACATATATGTCCTGAATGAGATTGGAAGGGGAAAATGTTGCTTAGGAAAGGAAAATGACAGTTGGCTCTGGCACATAAGGATGGGTCACATAAACTTTGATAACCTTGTCAAAATCAGCAGAAAGGAAGCAGTGAAAGAAATGCATGAGATCTCAAAACCAACAAATACTCTATGTGAGCATTGTCTGCAAGGCAAACAAACCAGGACCAAGTTCAAATCAAAAGAGTACTCCACGACAAGACCATTAGAGATTGTACACACTAATCTATGTGGACCTACACGAACAAAGGGATTAAATGGATAACATTATTCTATGTTACTAGTGGATGACTACATAAGAATGACTGCAGTTTGTTTTCTCAGGAAGAAGTCAGAGGCATTCGAACACTTCAAGATATACAAACAAATGGTTGAAACTGAGATGGATTTGAAAATCAAGTGTTTGAGATGAGATGATGGAAAATAGTTTACATCAAAGTAATTTATGGATTTATCTAGCAAACAAGGAATAAAAAGACAGTTATCAACATCCAGGACACCTTAGCAGAATGGAATTGTTGAAAGGAAGAAAAAAACAATATAGGAAATGACCAGAACCGTGTTGAAATATTCCAAGTTAAGTGACATATTTTGGGCACATGAAATACATACAATGGTTCATATCCTGAACAAAGGAATGCTTAGAAGTAACAGTGATAAGACTCCCTACGATTTATGGAAAGGAAGACCAAAAAATGTGAAGCATTTCAGAGTACTTGGAAGTAAATGTTATATCAAAAGAGAAGATGGCAAGCTTGGAAAATTTGACTCCCAAGTTGACAAAGGCATACTAGTTGGGTATTCAAGTAAAAGAAAATCATACAAATGTTTTATTCCATGGAACAACAAAATTGGAAAGGATCAATGTAACAATTGATGAGATAGATGTATGGAAGGACAAAGAAGGAAGCAAAGACTTAGAAGAGTAAGATGACGAGGAAAATCTAAAAGAAGAAGAAGTAGAAGAAGAAGAAGCAAAAGAAGAAGAAGAAGAAGAAGAAGAAGAAGAACCATAAGCAAAACAAAAGGAAGATGAGTAGCAGATACCTCCTAAGACACCTAGCCGACGAGTTCAGAAAAATCATCCACCAGAACAAATTATTTGGAATAAAGATGAAGGAGTTGAAACTTGAAGAAGAATAATTTCACCAGAACAACAACACCTAGCAGTGTTATCTACAGTTGAACCAAGTAGTTTTGAAGATGCCAACAAGGACGAAAACTGGATCAAATCTATGGATGAAGAATTGGATCAGATAGAGAAGAATGACACATGGAAACTAGTTCCTAGACCAAAAGACAAGAACATGAATGGAACAAAATGGGTATTTTTGAACAAGCTGAATGAGAATGGAAAGGTAACCAGAAATAAAACAAGGCTAGTATGCAAAGGATATGCCCAGGTCGAGGGAATAGACTTCGAAGAAACATTTGCCACAATTTCCAAAATGGAAGCAATTAGATTAATCATGTCTTATGTGTGTTCAAAGAAGATCAAGGTATATCAGATGGATGTCAAATTAGCCTTCCTAAAAGGATAATAAGAAGAAGAAGTGTACATCGAGCATCCAAAAGGATTTCAACTGTAGGAAATGGAAGATTATGTTTGCAGGTTGAAGAAAGCATTGTATGGTCTCATGCAAGCCCCCAAAGCATGGTACTCAAGGTTGGACATGTATTTACAACAACAGGGGTTCATGAAAGGCAATGCAAACAATAATCTCTATATAAAGGTAAATCATGATAACATATTAATAATTGAAGTTTATGTTGATGACGTTATATTTGGAAGTGATGATGACAGGATGAGTCAGAAGTTTGCTAAAGACATGCAAAATGAGTTCGAAATGTCTTTGCTTGGTGAGTTGATTTTATTTTTGGGACTTCAGATATATCAATGTGATACAAATGTATTTATTTCACAGACCAAGTATATCAAAGAAATGCTAAAAAGGTTTGGAATGGAAGATTGTAAGCCCGTAAGTACTCCTATGCAAACCAGTTGCAAGTTGAACAAAGAAGATGAATCCGAGGATACAGATCAAAGACTCTATAGATCAATGATTGGCATCTTACTCTATGTGACATCATCAAGACCATATGTGATGCAAGCAGTTGGACAGGTAGCAAGATTTCAAGCAACGCTAAAGGAAACACATGTCATGGCAATAAAGAGAATATTAAGATATCTCAAAGCAACAAAAGACTATGGGTTATGGTATCCAAAAGAAAATGAACTATCTCTAGTTGCTTATGCAGATGCAGATTGGGCTGGAAGCATTAACGAAAAAAGAAGTACAAGTGGAGGAGATTGTTATTTAGGTGAGTTTCTGGTATCCTGGTTAAGCAAGAAGCAATAATCAGTATCATTGTCTACAACAGAAGTATAATACATTACCGCAACAACGTGTTGTACTCAGGTTCTCTGGATGAAACAAACTTTGTAGGATATACAAGTGGACTATGATGAGCCCATTCCGATACTTTGTGATAACACCAATGCTATTAGTATCTCAAAGAATTTGGTGATGCCTTCCAAGAAGAAGCACATTCCGATCAAGTATCACTTTCTACGGGAACATGCTACAGAGAAGAACATCAAGCTAGAGTACATTAGGTCGAAAGAGTAGATTGCAGATGTCTTCACTAAACCTCTTATGAGGGAGAATTTTGAGTATCTTCGACAGAGACTTGGAGTAGTTTATGCTTGCAATGAACTTCGCAACATTAAGCACAACAAGAAAAGGAAAAAGAAGAAGTAAATATGACAAGTCATGAAGACTTAGAGTCAATAAATTTTGAATGCTTTTCATATATGTCAATGATTTACATGAGGAAGCACCATAAAACAAATCAACGGAATGATCTAAATCTTGCAGACAGGGGGAGAAACCCCAAGGAGAGTGAAGATAGGGCAAGTAGCCCCAAGGAGAGTAAAGATAGGGGGAGAAGCACCAAGGAGAGTTTAGAGAGGGGGAGCATCCCCAATGAAAGTTACCCTTTTCCATTGATGTCAAAGGGGGAGAGAATGAGTAGATGCAGGGAAACAAAGATAAATATTAGAGGTATAAAGATAGAGGGAGCGATGGTCACATGGTAAGCATAAGAATGCACATATATGTTTCCATTCCATCAGTGTTGAGGTATTGCATTGGAGTGTTTCCATCAATTCCAAAGGGGGAGATTGTTGAAAGATTGGTTGTCATTTATGTCAACCCTTGAAGAAATCAGAAAGCCCCGAAGGTATGGTTATGCAACCCGCAATTGATCGAGGAAATATGACATGAAGGAAAATGTAAATAAAGGTAACTCATTCATGGATGGACAATACCTATCATGCTATTTCTGGTGATACGTGGTACGCCACGTGGTTTCTCATGGTTGAGGAGTTATGGCCTTGTAAAGTTGGAGGACCCCGAAGAATGATATAGAAGCCCCTAGAAGGTCAAAAATTCAACAAGTAGTTACAAATTATTCATTAAGGGTAAAGTAGTTGCAACAAGAATTTATTTAAGGGTAAAGAGGTTGCAACAAGAGAGTGTGGGTTAGCCTTAAAATAAGGAAAATGGGTAAAATAATTACAAGCTAGCCCCTAAAGGAAGTCACTTGGAAAGTATACATAAGAATTCAATAGACTCTTATTAACACCTATTGATCACAATGAACATCTATGTTGTAAAGTGTTATGGGTAGGTACTATTGACAGATCTGAAATAGTGAGTCTGAGGCAACGAATTTCAGTGAAGAATGAAGTTACAGGAGCCGAAGGGACGAAGTTGAGCTTAATGTTCCAGGGCCTTCCTGAAGACATCCGCGAGTTGCAGTGAAGGAAGAGTGCAAACATCCGCGAGTTGCAGTGAAGGAAGAGCGCGAACATCCGCAAGTTTCAGTGAAGAAAAATGCGGACGCACATAGAAGTAAGAAAATCTATGGGTTGTAGAGGAAGTAGGGCATGGACATTTGTGAGCCACAGTGGGGAAAAGCATGGACATCCGTGAGTTTACATAGAACAGAGCGCATATCTATTGAGGAAACTGAAGTTCAGAAGATCTAATCCATCAAGTCAACTGTAGTTTGAGAGGTATGGTTTACTATGTATGTTACGGTCTATATTCTACAGTATTCCAACACATAAATGTCCTAGTAGTTCATGAGTATTTGATTTGAAATACATTCTTATGGATATTGGTATGAGGGTTTGAGGCTTAAGGGTTTGAGTGGTAACAATTGATGAATCACAACATTAGTGATAGGTTATAATAGTGACAATGACAGATCACTAATAGGTTGACTGATTCAGTTGTAGTGACAGGTTGTCTACATTTATATTTATGGGTGGTTGGACAGGGCAAGGAAAGCAGATTGTAGGCTCCTTTCTGCTGGTGCCAAAGAATCAGGGAGTTGGTGATTCCTTTAGGTTGGAGCCTGAAAACTAGGGGGTTGTAGCCTCCTTCCAGTTGTAGCTAGAAAATAAGGAAGTTGGTGCTTTCTATGAATGTATTTCTTTTGACATATAAGAAAATCATTATGTGGTTTTTTCCCGCATTGGATTTCCACGTAAACTTCTGGTGTATTGTGTATTTTTGGTTGCTTATTGTTCATGGTTGATTTATACCGCTGATAATACATTAAATGATAATGTTAAACTATTGAATACTTCTCATAAGTTAAAGAATACACATTGTGGTTTAAAGTGGAAATAAAGTGTTCCTACTGATTCACCCCCCCTCTCAATATTCCAATGGCTTATGATTAAGATGTTGAGGCTTCACCTGAAGCAACGCTACCCCCAATTGATGATATTACACTGTGCTTTGATCCTCCCAAAGTTGAACCATTGATTTTGCTACATGCTCTCATTGGTTTTTCTGCTCCTCAAACCCTCAAATTGATTAGCTACATTAAGCACAAGAAAGTCATCATCCTATTTGACAGTGACAACACTCATAATTTCATTCATCGCCACCTTGCTAAAGAATTCAATTACTATATCTGCATTGTCAACAATTTTCAAATTGTGATTGTCAATCGTGGTTCTATGAAATGTGGAGGGGCATTGTGAAAATGTGCGCTTACAAATTGGTGAGTATAACTTGAAATCTCACATGTTTGCTATTGACATGGGTGGTTGTGACATTGTGCTTGGTACGAAATGGTTATGCACCCTAGGACCCATACTCATGGATTTTAAGAAGTTAACCATGCAATTCTAACAGGAAGGCCAACAATATAAATTCCAAGGCATTACCGTAGGATCTCTAGAGATCATCAATTCCCAGTGCATGGAAAAGTTACTAAAAAAAGGTCATTTTGGCATCATCGCCCAACTCCATTCCATTCAAGCAGTGTAGACACCCCTGGTACACCCTGACCTTCAAGCTATCCTTTCCCACCATCACACTATCTTCCAAACCCCCCATGGCCTTCCCCCCTTCCGTAGTGACCATGATCCTTCCATTCCTTTAATACTAGACAATCTTCCGCCCAATGTTCACCCCTATTGTCATCATTTTGCTCAAAAAAATGAAATTGAGAAAAATTTCCACGAACTTTTAGAAGTGAGTGGTATCCATCCTAATACCAACCCCTATTCTTCCCCTCTTATCATGGTCCTCAAGAAGGGAGGCACTTGGCGCATGTGTCTTGATTTTCGTGCCCTCAACAAACTTACCATCAAGGACAAATTCCCCATTCCCATGATAGATGACCTTTTGGATGAACTCAGTGGGGCTCAATACTTTACAAAACTCCACCTCTGTTTTGGCTACCACCAGATATGTATGGAAGAGGAAGGCATCCCTAAGATCAAATTTCGCACTCATGAGGGCCATTATGAGTTCTTGGTCAAGCCCGGTCTCTGTAATCCCCCTTTCACTTTTTAAAGTCTCACGAATCATGTCTTTTGTCCTTTCCTCCGTCACTTTGTGTTAGTTTTCTTTGATGATATTCTCATCTATAGTAAAATGTTTCCAGCCCATCTCACCCATGTAGATCAAGTTCTCCATCTCCTTTCCAAGCACAAAATTTTCCTTAAATAATCTAAATGTGCTTTTGGCGTCTCTGAATTTGAGTACCTGGGTCATATTGTTGGTAAGGATTGTGTAAGGGTGGATCCTAAGAAAATTGAAGCTATGCAGTATTGGCCTCCCCCTAAATCTCTTAAAATTCTGCATGGTTTCATGGGTTTAACGGGCTATTATCGCAAGTTTGTTCAAAATTATGGCAAAATTGCGCCCCTCTAACAACTCTCCTTAAAAAGAATGCTTTCAGTGGACTCCAATAATAGACCAATCCTTCCAAGCTTTGAAGGAAGCTATGTGCACTACTCATGTATTGGCCCTACCTGACTTCACCGAGACCTTCATTCTAGAATGTGATGCATTAGGGAGAGGAATCGGGGTAGTCCTCATGCAATATGGACGCCCTTTGGATTTCACCAGTAAACAATTGTCAAAGCGACGTTTGGGTTGATTGATATATGAAAAATAAATGATGGCTATTTTGCATGCAATGGATCTACGACGCCCGTATCTATTGGGACAATGCTCCCAAATTAAAATGGAGCATTAAATCCTCGAAGTACTTCCCGGAACAATGCATTTCATCCTCAGAGAAACAAAAATGGGTGCCCAAGTTGTTTGGATATGATTATGAGATCATTTACAAAAAGGGTAAAGAAAATGTGGTGGTTGATGCTCTTTCTAGGAAATATGAAGAAGAAGGGTCCCTCTTCTCCCTCTCATTCATTTTCGTCGACTGGATTCAGGATGTTCACCAAGAATGGTTACACGATCCCAAAATCTCTAGCCTCATCCAAAAACTACAACAGGATCCC
This sequence comes from Picea engelmannii, assembly GCA_009831015.1. NCBI lineage: Eukaryota > Viridiplantae > Streptophyta > Pinopsida > Pinales > Pinaceae > Picea > Picea engelmannii. The sequence goes on along the minus strand of WSFP011390293.1, from coordinate 19,796 downwards.
CAAGTTGCTCCAACGTACTCTTGGCACAATGAAGAGTTTCTTTATAAAGGTCACCTATATTTAAGAAAATAGTCGTCCCTTAAATCCAAGGTGTTCTCTAAGTTTCATGTTTATCCTACTATAGGGCATTCAAGTTTTACCAAAACTTATGAACGGGTCAAATGCTCTTTCTTCTAGAACTGTATGAAACAAGAGGTTCACGCCTTTGTGGTAGAATGTGATGTATGTCAGCGCAATAAGGGAGAGACTATCAAAACTCCTAGCACAATCCAACCACTTCTAATTCCACCTACTATTTGGATGGATATTTCTATGGATTTCATTGTGGGATTACCCAAATCAGGAAATAAGTCAGTTATCATGGTGGTAGTGTATCGTCTCTTCAAATATGATCATTTTTGTGCTTTTCAACACCCATTCACAACATCTACCGTGGCTCAGAATTTCATGGATAATATCTTCAAACTCCATAGAATGCCTCATTCTATTGTTTATGATTGTGATCCAACTTTTACTAGCAATTTCTCGCAAGAATTATTTAGGCTCCAAGGAACCCAATTGCAGCTTAGTACAACTTATCATCCCTAGACGGATGACTAAATAGAAGTGGTCAATGAGTGTCTAGAAACACATTTGAGGTGTTTTGTATTCGACCGACAACATCGGTGGGTTCAGTGGTTACCCTTAGTTGAATGGTGGTACAACACTTCTTACCATGCGACCACTTGCATGACTCCCTTTGAAGCAGTCTAGGGACATAAGCCACCATCAGTTCTCCCATACATGCCAAGTGTCTCCAAGATTCAAGATTTTGACCGTAATCTTACAACCAACATGGCCATTCTTCTTACTCTCTAAGAAAATTTGGTCATGGCTCAGAACCGCATGAATCAACAAGCAGATCATAGTCGTTCTGAATGTTAATTTGTTGAAGGGGACCGAGTATTTCTCCATCTACAACCATACAAATCTCAGCAATGTCAGAAATTGGCCCTCAAATTTTATGGTCCTTATACTATTCTCAAAAGTGTGGGACCAATGGCCTATCATTTAGCTTTCCCCAACAACTCCAAGCTACATCCCATTTTTCATGTCTCCTACCTAAAGAAAGTGATATTTGGCAGCAAGTGTCGTGCTCAGAACAATCTACTAGTGTTGGATAAAGAAGGTTCAATTTGGTTGCAGCCACAAGCCATATTGGACCAGCGTGAGCGTCGTCTCCATCATCACACCATCCAGGAAGTGTTTGTTCAATGGAAGGATACTCCACCAGAAGATGCCACCCGGGAGACGACTACTATTCTGTAGAAATTTCCTCATCTTAAGCCTTGAGGACAAGGATATTTTTAATGGGGAGGGCATGTTAGGGACATAACCTCCCTGACCCCTCACATAGATAGAATAATATATTTTTTGTTTAATAAAGACCAACAATAGTTAATAAGGCCTATTTAATAAATATGAAAAAGTCAATGTAAGAAGACCTAATATAAACTTCCACTTCTAGAAAGATATTCATTCATAATGTTCTTTAGAAGATAGAATTAGTATAAATAAGAGTAGGAGGCATGAAGGAGCTTTGTCTTGCGAATTATTGTAATATAACACTGCTCTGTTGGAGGTTTCCCCCTCGAAGAGGCAAGTGAACACTGCTCCCATTTCAATAAAGGTATCATTTTGGTGTGTTATTCTCTAAATTCTGTTGTTCTATTGGTAATTTCCGTTATATTCCTATTTCTACTTAATATCACATAACCAGGTGCATAACTCACTTGCATAGGGGATTCATTCAATGATAGTGTCGATCTCACTCTGAGCCTTTGTAATGTTGTAAGGCTTCTGAATATAAATCTGAGTCTGTCATATGTTTGAGGTCTTAAGAGAATGCACATTGCACAATGTGTTGTATTTCTGGGGATTTGTATAAAAAGGGATGTGCGAATCTGTTGTTGTCAAATATAGTTTTTTAACTCTATTGTTGTGTTCAATGGAATGAAAGGAATAATAAAGATGCGATAGTTCTGATCTATTGTGTGTCTATCACATGTTATTTGGATATGTGCGTGTAATAATTTACTTATTAGCACAGTAAGTCGTAGGATATGGAGTGTATGAATGCCATCCCATATGGATCCTAATTTGTTTAGTCCTTCATCCCTGACACAAGACCTCATGGTCTATGTGATCACCTATGTGTCTCGAGTGAGACCTTCCTTAGCCTTGGTTGAGGATTGATATGTTGATGCTCTGGGGTTTTTGTTGGTCAACTCTGGATGAACCCTGGATCTAAACTCCCCAACGTTAAGAAGGACACGTGCAAGCATGAACAAAACTCCAACATATCTTGAAAACTACTTTCCACCACGACATAGTATCTTCCTGCTCCCCTTCCTAAAACATAGATTTATAACCCAAACAAGTAGTATATCTCCCAATTAAGGGAATTTTGGACAATATTAATCAATTATCCTCCAACCTTAGTTTAATTGTAAATTACAACAACCTCTATATGAAAGCATTCCAAATTTCACTTACATCTCGTTCTATCCCTAGTCCACGTAAATGTTTCCAATCCTAATGCCACAATGTGGATTCAATGGGATCTGTTGTATCAATCAACATAAAAACACCTTGCTAGTGAAATGCATTAATCACCTACATAAGAACTCTATGTTAACCTTCAAAACCAACCCATGGATTTATCCCAACCCTAACTTTTCTAAGTCCTCTTTCCAAGTTGATGATTTAGTTAATGAGGGGGTGGAATCCAATCCTATATCAGTTGGAAAACCAAGGTCACGATACAAGCTAAAGTCTATGAAAGAAGCCTCTTAATCCAAGGTTATGGGAATTAAAGGAGGTTTGACACTAGATATTGGACAATCCCTAGATGTGCATTTGATATCTTATCTAACCCTAGCCAAAAAAAGAGCCATAAAAGAGGTGAAGAAAGGGAAGAAAGTGACTATAAATGGGGCCCTTAGAGTAGGGAAGGTCTTAGAGAAGTAATTCCTATGATTTTATTATCTTTGAATGTGAAAAGGGTAGGGGATTCCCACATAAATATATCCCTAAAAATAATGTTCTTTAAGTATAATCCAGATATAGTCCTAGTTGAGAATACCATTTGTGAGGGAAGTAAAGCAGTGGAAGTCTCATCTCAATGTTTGAAAGATTGGTCATTTATTCATTAGAATCGGATGGAAGATCCAAGGGATTGGTTATAGGTTGGAGAGGCTCTCTAGAATTCATAGCACAATCTTTTATAAATGCAGGTATTCAAAAAAAAATTAGGTCCCAGGAAATGGGGAAAGATATTGGTATCATAAATCATCACGGCCCATATGGAGAGAGGAAAGCCTTTTGGAACCCCTTTAATCTTTTGGGATTTGTAAGAAAAAAACATGTTATTTTAGGAGGGGATTTAAACTTGACAATGAAGGTTTGAAAAGTTTGGGGGGGAAGTGCCAAACAAGACCCCTTAGTAGACTATTTTTTACAATTGTTTGAAGATATGAGATCGTGTCTTAGAACCAATCCAACTAGTCCCTACTTGGAGGAACTCAAGGAGTGGAAGAGATGGGATTTAAAAGAGGCTAGATAGGTTTTTAGTAGCATTAACAATTATGGAGAACATCGGTAAGTCAAAATCATAGGTAGGGATTGGTGGGTCCTCAGACCATCTCCCTATTCTTCTTCAAATAAAAAAAGAAGAGGACCTAAAAACCATTGGGCCCTTTCAAATTCAATCATACTTGTCTAGAGGAAGATGGTTTTAGAGAGATGGTGATACAAAATTGGAAGAAGTATGAATTGAGTTCAATAGATTCAATTATGTTTCAGTTAGCAACAACTCTAAGGAATGTAAAGAAAATAGTATTATAGTGGGAAAAAATAAAAACAAATGAAGCTAAAAAAACACTAATTGAAGCCAAGGAAGAGACAAGAGTCTTGTTTGAAAGTAATAAAAGAGGAATATTTCTAGCGGAAGAAAGTATGAGATTAAAAAATCTAGAAGAAGTTAAAGGGAAGAATTTGGCAAGAAGAGGTACAATCAATGCTAAAGAGTAGATCTACTCGGATGGCAGAAGGTGATGAAAACACAATTTTTTCCAGAATCATGTCAAACATTGAAAGAATATAAATACCATTTGGGAGACTAGGAAGAAAGAAGGCTCTCTAAAAATAACCTTCTCTAAAACTTTAGAAAGTGTCTAAAATACTTGAATTCCCTCTTTCAAGGACATCCTAGGGAAAGTATAGCAGATATCCTAAAAGTAGCTTCCTTCTTCCCAAGACCAATAAATGAACAAAAAAATGAAGAATGAGTAGCATAAGTTGCAAAAGAAGAAATTAAGGCAGTATTGCACTAATTCAAAAATGCAAAGTTTCCTAGGCTAGATGGATGGCCAATAGAGTTTTACCTAGGGTTTCATGACTTCTTGGAAGAAGAGTTGATAAGGGTAACATAGGAATTCAAGGTTTTAGGAAAGATCCCAAGAACCTTATATGCCAAATTTATCACTCTAATTTCAAAGAAGAATGCCCCAGAGACACATTTGATGGTTATAGGCCAATTTTATTATGCAATTCTATGTTTAAAATATAGTGAAGATATTGACTTACAGACTTTAAAATGTGTCTTTAGGGTTTATGTCAAAATAGTAGTTTGGATTCCTTTATAATAGGAAAATTCTCAATGCAAAGGGAATAACTCAAGAAGGATTATATTAAATAAAGGTAAAAAAACTCCAACCTTGATAATGAAAATCGACTTGGCAAAGGCTGTCGACAAAATCAATTGGATATATCTAAGGCTATTACTAATACAAATTGATATGAGTGTTCAAGCTATAAATTGGATTATGGGCTACCTCTCATCAACATCATTTGCAATCTTAGTAAATGGTTTTCCATCTAGACTTTTCTATGCCACAAGGGTGTTGAGTATGTGTTATATTCTTTGCACAAATGTGGGTCCCCATATTAGGGGTTTATTCACCAAATTTTTGGGTGGTATTTTTCCTTTGGCGGGGGCGAGTTTTTTATTTTATTGGTTTAGTGGCGCATGGTATTTCAACCCATGGTTTTCTAATCCGGGTTAATGAATTAAGGTTGTAATCTAATCAGAGTTAATGGATTAGGGATTTTTTGGATCTTGCGAGATCTTATATATTGTATTGTAAACAATGAAGTTGTATGATAATATAATTATAGGTGAGGCTATAAAATAGGCTGTTGGTTTTTCCGATTGGGTTTCCAGGGTAAATCTCTACGTATATGTGTGATTGCAATTGTTTTATTTTGTGTGTTAATAATTTGTGTGTGCATTGCATTATTGTAAAAGGTTTAAAACTTACATTTGGTATCATAACAATTATTGGATTCAGGGGTACACCTTTGTGGCTAAGGTTTTGGCTTGGGTCTGTGATAAGGGTTTGGCTTGGGTCTGTGATAAACCTTGTTACAATGGGATATCTGCAATATCAATTCTTATGGTGAAAAGAAATGGCGTGCAGTTCAAAAATAAAGATTGAAAAAATTAATGGGCAAAGTTTTGAGCTGTGGAAGTTCAAGATGGAAGATATTTTGGTAGAAAAAGATCAATGGGTCATTGTAGATCCATGTACTACACCTATGGGAATGTCAATAGAATATTGGAAAAATTTGGATTGGAAGGCAAAGAGCACAATTCGGTTGTGTCTCTCTGATTCAGTATTACTGAACGTGTCAGGGGAAACTACAACCAAGGCATTATGGAATAAGTTAGGGGCTTTGTATCAGTCTAAGTCCCTGGTAAACAAAAATTTTCCGTTGAAGAAGTTGTACAACCTAAATATGAAAGATGGAGACTCGGTAATAGAGCATCTGAACACCTTCAATATTGTGGTAAGTCAATTATTGTCTATTGATATTAAGATTTCTAATGAAGATAAGTGTATCAATTTATTATTCTATTTACCAAACTCATGGGATGGTCTAGTTGTGGCCATAGGTAGTAATGCAACTACTTTAAGTTTCGGGGATCTGGTCTCATACTTTTTGTCGGAGGAGATGAGGTGGAAAAACATGGAAAGTCAGAGTATAAATGCCTTATTTGTAAGAGGACTCTCCTAGGAAAGAAATAAAAATAAGTCCTCAAGTGGGAGATCTAAATATAGAGGAAGATATAAATCTCCAAGAAAATTCGTAAAGGTATGTTGGAGATGTGGAAAAGAAGGGCATTACAAGAAACAATGTAGATCCTAAAGTGTTGAGAGAGGGGATGGATCTTATGATGCCCCTTCTACAAAAGAGAAAACATCTACATATGAAGGATGAGATTTGTACTTGTCTTCTTCAAGCACACATGAAAAACATGACCCATGGATGGTCAACATAGGTACATCCTTTCATATGACTCCTCATGGGGAGTGGTTATGCGAGTATGAAAAGTATGATGGGGGTGATGCTTTTCTAGGAGATGACTTGATATCCAAAATCATAGGATGAGGAAAAATCAAGTTGAAGATCATGGATGGTAGGAGAAGAACACTATGTGAGGTTCTGTACATCCTAGGATTAACTATGAATTTGATTTATGCAAGCAAGATTGACGATGCATGTGTAAAAGCAATGTTTGAAAAGGAAACCTACAGGATGATTTAAGGATAAATGGTGTTGCTAAGAAGAGTTTGGATTGGAACTTTGTATAAGTTGTTATGAAGCACTATTAGTGATGGGTTCAGTAGTTTCCTTGTTCTCGAGATTGGAGTTGAAGAAGGAAAAACTCTTGCAGTCTCCGAAAAAAATACTATGTTGTGGCATATCAGAGAGAAGGGGCTTCGATTACTACATGGTAAAGTTATGGCTAAAGGTATGTCGAATTTCTTTCTGGATCTTGATTTTTATGAACATTTCTTATATGGGAAGCATAATTGGGTAAGCTTCTCCTTTGGTGCTACGAGGGCAGGGGGATTTTACATTTGGTGAACATTGATATGTTTGGAGCTGTGACAATCCTATCACTTGGTAAATATGTGTACTATGTCTAATTTATAGATGAATTCTCAAGGAATACATGTATTTCTTTCCTCAAGAATAAATCTAAAGTCTTTAACAAATTTAAAGAGTTTAAGCCTCTTGTGGAAAATTAGATAGAGAAGAAAATTAAGGTGTTGAGGGTGCAGGATAATGGTGGAGAAATATGTGGGAATGAATTTGAGGAATTCTGTAAGAAATGTGGGATATCAAGGCATAAGAATACTCAATACACACCTCAACAAAATGGAGTTTCAGAAAGGATGAACATGATGTTGAAGGAAAGAGAAAGGAACATGCTCAATGGTGTTGGGTTGGGACATGCATTCTAGGTAGAGGTAGTGGACACTCCATGTTACATGGTAAATTTATCATCCTCATCAACATTGGATGACATGACTTCACATGAGGTATGGACTGGTAAGAAACCCTCTTTGACACATCTAAGGGTTTTTGCTTGTGATGCTTATGTACACGTTCCAAAGTAAAATATGAGTAAGCTAGATAAAAAGATGAGAAGTGTATCTTAATTGGATATAAATATGGTCTAAAAGGTTATAATCATTGGAACCCAAAAACTAAGAAGGTAGTTGTTGAGATCAATTCATGTTTTCGGGTTTTCCTTCCCTTTTCTATCTTCCCGATTTCTTTTCCCTCTTCTACACCTCCCCTTTTTCCCTTTTTCTTTTATCCTTCTTATCTCCCTTTCTAGTTACCATACTTAGTCATATTTCAATAATAGATAGGTTGGCAAACCTTCACCTCCATTCACTTTCCCATGTCATAAGTCCGCTGCTACACTTAACCATTTTTTTCAATTTTGCAGGTTCGCGGGTTCAAGCCCTCATCCTCCAGGTTCCGTGATCTCCACTTTCCACCTAAAGTTCTGTGATCTACATTTTGATCATCAGATTTCTCGTGGGTGTTGAGCCCCTAAGTATTTTATTCCTTCTGCATGCAAGTTCGACTGAGCGCGTTTCTACTATTAACACATTTTTGATCGTCCATAACCATGGGCTCGCAGGTTCCCGGGTTGGGGGGTTCATGAAAATCTCCATATTCAAACTCGCTCTCGTCTGTCCTCGTCATTCTCTTGCTTTTCCCAATATGCATTAAGTGTTGTTTAATGCTAACAACTGTTGTACAAGATCTAACAATATTGTCATTAATGACGGAAGGCTCGAGGAATTACTCATTAAATTGCATTAAATCTCCATTTGCCAAGGGATTAGATTGTCATCATCTCTCCAAAAAGATTTATTTGAGGTTATTATCCAGCTGAAGAAATACTCCCGTCAACCGATGGAAGCATCATATAGACAACATTTTTGCGGTGGTACTTTAAATATCTTTGGTCGTGAAGACCAAAACTTTCAATGGTCAAGAGCATATTCATATTATTCCTCTCCTCCTGCCAAAAAAGATGTAATTTGGGCATCTAGAATCACTAGTGTTGGGTGTGTTCTTGAGGTTTTTGAGTGTAAAGAACTTGTTGCATGGTGTGCAGACAAGTATGTACCAAGCCAAATAATTATACAACTTCAAGATCATTCTCTGATTTCCTTTTCACCGCAAGTTTTTTCGCAATATGTTGAAGCTCCCAGAGACGACACTTACTTTCAAAGGAGAATACTACAAAGATTTTTTGAAGAAACATAACAATTGGCTTGACCTCCTACCTGAATATTTAGAGAATCCTGCATCTATTCAAGAAGACATAACCAGGTTCCAGGTTGAGTCTTTAAAAACCCTCATCAAGATATTGCATGGTTTTTTACTAGGTTGACAGGTTAGGAAATCACTGCTACTATCTCTCACATGATTTTATATATTTTGTATTTTACAGTAAAAGAACATGCCATCTTTGACTGAGGAAAATTGATTTCTATCGAAATATCGTCCTAGTTATCACACTATAAAAATGACAAAAAATTATTTATGATTTCTTATTTGATATTTTCTATTGTATATTGTTGTCAATTTCCAAACTTGACCATAAGTAAGAGGGTGAATCATGAAATAGATCCAATTACCTTATGGTATCAGGCACTATGGAGACAAAAGACCTCTCTGTATTTTTATGAAGTTTATAATGATTTTGTTTCAGTCTTCAAAAGGTTGTTGTTGGGCGAAAATACTTCAAGGATATCTGACCAAGCTAATAGATTCTTAGAGAAAAAAGCAACAATTTGATGAATATGTTGAGATATTAAAAGGGTTATTAGCTGAAATTTTTTATGGCATAGTTGAATATAATGAAGAAGAGATAAATAATTGGCTGGTTGATTATTTCGTGAAGAATCAAGATATCGAGGAGGAAATACATGGAATTTATCATGACTTAAGAGACTTGGAAGGAAAATTATTCAATATTAAAATCAAGCATGAAATAAATGTTGCACCAATGAAAAACTACATTGAAGATTGGTTTAAAAAGGCAATTGATAAATTAACCAAAGAAGACCAAGAAGCAACAGTTGAGACGATTCCTATAACCGTCAATGAGGAAAATAAAGGGACAACAAAAGGGAAGTGAACGAAAGAGAGACCATCATAGTAAGTTTATGTTGAGTACATATTGCTTTCTTTATCAATTTTTGCATCCAATTACTCCACTTCTTTGACTAGAAAGGTTTAACCGGAATCTGATAACTTCTTCTTGTCTTCTTTGCAGGCCTTGCTACTTTGTCATCGCCCACCATCTTATTTCCAAAGCTTACCTCTTATTTATATTTGCTTTATGGTCTGCGGGAGCCCCAATCCCAGTCCCAAGGACAAAAACATTTAAATTTCAAAGCTTTGTAACATACTCTATATTTTTCATAAATCCCAAGAGAACTATTTCAGGATTAGTTTTGATTGTATTTTATAACTCTGAGTTTTGAGTATAAAATATTTGAGATTGATCTATCATTTTCTTTATTTGAACTCCACATGTGTTTACTCTATTAAAGTTCTCTTATGCGTGCAAACCATTTTATTTTATTTTATGTGATCATAAATCTTTAGTTTTACTATGATGGGTGTGAGGAAATTTAGTTTATCTTTTTCAAATATGTGATGTGAAGTTCTTGCTCATCTTTCAGGAACTCTCTTTAAAAAACAAAACTTTTTATTTACCGCAATCTTTATATTTCTTTGAATGTCATGGCATACTTTCTCAAAGTCCTATATTATTTTGAAAATCTAGAATTCCAAGAAAATCTTAAAACAAAGAGGAGTAACACCTCTATAAAAACGCAGGGGGATTTGTATCCTTGTGAGGTTTCCATTTCGGTCCTAACGGATTCAAGCATCAACATTTTTGGCGACCATACTAGGGAATGAATTGAAAATTTGAAATCTGGTTTAGCATTTTGAAAGATACATGACTCTTCTCTAGGCTGATCAACCCCACCTAGAAGTTGGATTGAATAATCAACGAAGCATCTTGCATCAACTATATAATCTGGTAATAAAAACAATCGAGACTAGGGAAGAATTGGAAAGATCTTGGTAGACATTGGTCCAAGAAGAAGAAAGATAAATCCTCCATAGACAGAGGAGAGACGAGCGACAAGACTGAAGAAACGAAAGACTAGCTCGAGCAACACAAGAACAAGGTCGAGACTAAATCTAAACGAATACAAGGGACCCATTACCAGAAGTAAAAACAAGCAACTCTATATTCTAAGAAGTGCAAAACATATTCTTGAAATATCTCTAGACATGGCAGGAAGAAATGAACAACCACGAGAAGAACCACGAAGAGAACCTCATGAATAAAGACAAGGAGGTGGACGAGGTGGTGGAAGAAATCAAGAAGACCTAATATTTGGAAACCAAAGAAGAGTAATAGATTCACCCTTAAATCTTCGAGGTGAGCCAGATGACCTCCCTGTTCTCCCTAAGGGTACTTTGAAAGAATTTTCTGAAGACAGAACAATTGATGCCAAAAGATACCTTAATTTATTTCTGGATGTTTGTGATTTTCATCATGTTGAATATGACGATGTGATGGTAAGGTTGTTTCTTCAAACCTTATCAGGACGAGCCTATGAATGGTATACAAAATTATCCACTAGGTCAATTGGCTCATTTGATGACCTTGAAGCCATGTTCCTGACTATGTTCACTCCTTCAGTTGCATATCATACCCTTCTCACTAATTTCATCCAGATTATTTTGAGGAAGAATGAGAGAATACAAGATTTTAACCTCAGGTTCAATAAAACCTTGAGTAAGATTTCAAAAGATAAAAGACCTAATGACCCAATGATACTTGGTTTTTATAAGAATGTGATGCCCCCAAATGTAAAATATGTTATCAGAACATCCCAGATGGATACTTTGAAGGAAGCAATGATTAAGGCCACCGAGATGGAAGAAATTATGATTGAGATGGATGTTGAACCCAATATTATCTTGGGAAAGTTACAAAGGCTGTTGGGAATCCTAAATATTGATGATCAAGGAGCCTCTAGCTCAAGAAAAAATGAAGAACAAAAGTTGCGACCGATCCAAAATCAAACAATTGGAGGAGGATTTTTTAAGAGAACCATACCAAATGTGAAGGTAGATCTTGTTGCGGCACAAGAAACTAAGCAAACAATTGAAATTGCACAAATGAATATAACCATCAGGAAAATGTAAAATGAGATAACCAGATTAAGAAGGGGCGATAATTATGTAGCAAATATGAGAATGTCGGTCCAATAACAAAGAAGGAACTCTCCCCAAGAAAACAGAGTGAGGTTTGAAAACAATGATAATCCACAAAGACAAAGGGTTCCCAGGCAACCAATCTCAAATACAACTATTATGGATGATGTATATGATGAACACAAGGTCGAACAAGGGAACGATTATTTACCCGATGAAAGTTCTGAAATTGTACAGATGGACGGATGCGAGACCTCCATGTATATATTTGAAGAAGGCGACAATGAACCTGACTCGCAAGAGAATCTTTCCCAGACACAAGTGTTTGTAAATAAATCCAAGAATAAAAATGATTCTAAAAAGGAAAAGGAAAAAGATAAAGGTGAATGAGAAAATGGAAAATGAAAATGTGATAGATAGTGTTGGAAACAAGAAGCAACACCTGATGTCAAACCCTACCCAGATGAAATACAATGTTGTAGAGGACTTGAGTAAGCTAAGGATAACTCTTCCTTTTACAGAAGTGGTAAAGATCCCTCAACAAAGGGAAAATATTTTGACACTGTTGGATGATCCATCTGGAAGAATGGAGGTGGTTGTTATAAGTCCGAAACAAATCTAGAACACATCAACTATCAAGTTGAGAGGTAAAATCCCACCTTTTTATATTTCAATTGAAAATCATGATGTTTCACTTCATAATTGTTTATTTAACACCGACGCGACCAATAATATTATGCCACTGGCAGTCATGGAGGCATTGGGTATGAGCTACACCAAATATTATGAGACTAGTGAAGGTATATATGCAATTGATTCCAGACAAGTGCCAACTTATGGAGAAATCAAATATTTTTATGCTTGGATCATGACGACTCCCCATATTATTACAGTTTTCAATATTGTTGTGGTAGACCTTCCTCCTGCATATGGAGTTGTTTTAGGAAGAGATTGGTTGTCTATGATCGGAGGATACATAATGAACGATGGAAGATGCATGATGTTGCCAGATAAAGGAGGAGCAATGATTAAGGTCCCTCGTGAACCCATGAGACCTTTCTCTTTCAAAAATAAGGATAATGAAATAATGGAAGATTATATAGATGTTGGGATCATAAACTATGCTATCCTAGACATGGAGAAAATTCAAGATGTGGAGAATCAAAAACATCAATTTAAAGGTTATTGGAGGATGTCATTTGATGGAGCTTGCTCAAGCTTTGGAAGTGGAGCTAGAATTGTCCTTGTAAACCCTTGAAAGATTGTGAATCCACATGCTATCAGACTTGAATTTGCATGTACCAATAATGAGGAAGAATATGAAGCTTTGATTCAAGGAATGATTCTCGCACAAGAAATGAAGATGGAACATCTAATTGTGACATGTGACTCTGAATTGGTAATAAATCAAGTTACCCAGAGGTATAAGATTAAAAAAGAAAGACTCAAGTTATATTTCAAAAGAGTTAATGAAATGATGGAAGCTTTCAACTCTTTCAACATTTCTTTCGTCCCAAGAGACAAAAATCAGAAGGCAAATTCTTTAGCTTTGGCGGCCTCACTGTCAAACCCAGATGATGTTCAGAGCAAAACATATTTTCAAGTAAAAATAATATTCCAACCTTTTGTACCTGATAATCAGAAGTTTTTACAAGTATTTGAGAATGATGAAGAATTGGATTTTTTTTTATTAATGATGATGAAGATGAGGACAATCACATAATTTTTGTCCTACAAAATTGTATTCAATCCGAGTCTCTTTTTACAAGAGACAATCATGCTAAAAACCTCCTAGAATAAGCATCACTCTGAAAGGTCTAAGAAACAAGAAAAATTAATATTGGAACTGATAGTTCCTTAAAATACGTCAATTTGGGAATTGATTGCACAATTGACGAAGTTGATCAATATGTCGCATTATTTAAAGAATATCTTGATGTGTTCGCATGGAGTTATGATGATTTGAAGGCATATGATAACACATTATTTCAACATATTATTCCCTTGAGAGAAGGGGAAAACCCTGTCAAGCAGAAGATAAGGATAATGAACCCTAAATTAAAGCAACTAGTAAAGGTTGAATTGGAGAAATTAAAGAAGGTTGGAATAATATACCCCATTAGACATTCTGATTGGCTTTCAAACCTTGTGATAGTAAGAAAAAAGACTAGGGAGATCCAGATGTGTGTAAATTTCAGGGATCTTAACAAATCAAGCATAAAGGATGATTATCCTTTTCCTAAAATGGATCTTCTTCTCTAACAAGTCACGTGATCACCTTGCATGTCTGTTAGATGGTTTCTCTGGGTATAATAAAGTCTTGGTTGCTAAAGAATACAGAGCAAAGACAACTTTCGTAACACCTTGGGAGACATATGCATATGCTCGGATGCCCTTTGGTTTAAAAATTGCAAGAGTTACATTTCATAGGGCTATGGATCATGATTTTGAGGGGTTGATAGGAAAATTCATGGTCGATTATCAAGATGACTTAACAGTACACTCAAAAACAAGGAGAGATCACATTCACCACTTGAGTGAATTTTTTGACAGGTGTAGGTTATATGGTGTTTCCTTAAATCCAAAGAAATGTTTATTTGTTGTAACTCAAGGCAAACTATTGGGTCATATTGGGTGCAAAGAAGGAATCTATATAGATCTAGAAAGATTTAAAACTATAAATGAACTCAACCCCCCATCATCTAAGAAGGGAGTTCAATCATTCTTTGGCAAGATCAACTTTGTACGAAGATTTGTCCCTGACTATGCAAGTATTGTGAAGCTGATCAATTTATTGTTGAAAAAGGATCAAAGGTTTGAATGGACCACAATTACAAAAGAAGATTTTTATAATATTAAAAAGGAAGTCACTGTAGCTCCAATCCTCATTAGCCCAGATTTTCAAAGAGACTTCATCATTTATTATTTCTCTATAGAAACAACTATTGCATCTATTCTTACTCAGAGGAATACCAAGGGTGAATAATTGCCAATTAACTTCATGAGCAAGACCCTTCATGATTATGAATTGAGATATTTAGAATTGGAGAAGCAAGCCCTATCTCTTGTGAAAGCGGTGGCACAATTTCAGACTTACATACTAAATTCTCATGTCATTGCGTATATTCCATCCTCTCATGTGAAGATGCTTTTAAATAAGCAATTGAGAGAAGGAAAATGGGCAAACTAGATGGCGAAGATTCAAGAATATGATATTGAAATTAAGCCTTTAAAGGGAGTCAAAGGAAAATGTTTATGTAAGATCATTGCAAATAGTGATTCTTTGGATGGAGTGATTTCAATCTCAATAGGAGAACCCATGACATATTCAAAGTGGTATAGAGATATTGTATTCTACTTGAGGTATGGACAATTTCTAGTCACCATGAGCCATAAAGAACGAATAACATTGAAGATGAAGTCGAGTCAATATGTGATAATTGATGATATATTGTTCAGGAGGAATTATGATGGTATATTGCTTAGATGTGTTGATGAAAGGAAAGCTAGAGGATTGATGAAAGAATTACATGAAGGAATATGTGGTGGAAATTTTTCACCTGCCGCCACTGCCCATAAGATAATAAGAGCTAGGTTTTATTGGCCATCAGTTTTTAAAGACTCATATGCTACCATAAGGAAATGTGTATCTTGTCAAAAAATTTCAAGGAAAATGAAAAAATCCACAATGCCATTACAACCTATATCTGTAGAACAACCATTTTCCCAACGAGAACTCGATGTTGTTGGACCAATAAATCCAAAGTCAAGCAAAAGACATAAGTATATCCTCACCGCTACAGGTTATTTTACAAAGTGGCCAGAAGCAATGGCATTAAAAAAGGTTGATTCTGAAGAGTTGATTAAGTTTCTGAAAGATAATATTTTGTCAAGGTTCGGTGTCCCAGAAAAATTCATCACTGATAATGGATTGATTTTCATTGGCTCGAAATTTAAAGAATTTTGTGGAGAATATGGGATTGTTATGGGATAGTCATCAAATTATTATCGACAAGGGAATGGTCTTGTAGAATCCACTAATGAGACACTCATTCAGATATTAGAGAAAACTATTGGTAAGAACCAAAATAATTGGCATTTGAATTTGACTAATGCATTGTGGGCAAGCAAAATCACTCCGGAAGACAACACTGGGATGTCTCCGTACACATTGGTTTATGGGAAAGAAGCAAAAATGCCAATTAGCCTTGATTTGAATGCCTTGAATTTTATAGTTAATACAGAGGATGTAGAAGATAACTCACCTATGAAAAAGAGAGTGAACCAGTTATTGAAACTGTAGGAAGAACGAAGTAAAGCCTTGAATAAAACTTCTCAGAGATAGCAAAGTATCAAAAGATATTTTGATCAAAATGCAACTGTAAATAATTTTCAACAGGGCGAACTGGTATTACTCTGGAACAAAGCTAAGGAGAAACCATTGAAGCATACAAAATTCGAAGCACTTTGGATTGGACCATACATCATTGAAATGATATTGGGTTTTAATTCTTATATGATCAAATATATGAAGGGTAAAATGTTAATGTTGCCTGTTAATGGGAAACATTTGAAAGGTTTATTCACCTGAAATTTTCTCATTTCCTTGTACATAATTTTTCTTTTACTTGGTTTGTATATCCCTATCTTTTGACTCCATAGCCCAATGAATGGAAGTACCTGATCACATATATTTTGGATTCTTGACAACCCATAGGGGGTTATCATCCCACAGTTGGAGTCAGTTGTTGAGATCAATTCCTATTTCCGGATTTTCCTTCCCTTTTCTATCTTCTCGATTTCTTTTTTCCATTTTTTTCCCTCTTCTACACCTCCCCTTTTTCCCTTTTTCTTTTATCCTTCTTCTCTCCCTTTCTAGTTACCATACATAGTGATACTTCAATAATCAACAGGTTCATGGGTTGGCGGGTTGGCATAACTTCACCTCCATCCACTTTCCCATGTCATAAGTCTGCTGCTACAATTGGCCATTTTTTTCAATTTCGTGGGTTCGCGGGTTCAAGCCCTCATCCTCCAAGTTATGTGATCTCCACTTTGCACCTAAAATTCCGTGATCTACATTTTTATCATCAAATTTATCGTGGGTGCCGAGCCCCTAAGTATTTTATTCCTTCTGCATGCAAGTCCGATCGACCTCCTTTCTACACTTAACATATTTTTGATTGTCCATAACCGTGGGCTCGGGGGTTCTCGGGTTGGCGGGTTCATGAAAAGCTCTATATTCAAACTCGCTCGCGTCTGCCGCACCCATTGTCTTGATTTTCCCAATATGCATTAATTTTTGTTTAATGATAACAATTGTTGTGCAGGCTTCAAAAATATCATCATTAATGGTGAAAGGCTCGAGGAATTACTCATTAAATTGCATTAAATCTCCATTTTCCAAGGGATTAAATTGTCATCATCTCTCCGAAAATATTTGCTTGAGGTTATCATCCGGCTGAATACTCCCGTCAACCTATGGCAACATCATCTAGACAACATTTTTGCGGTGATACTTTAAATATCTTTAGTCGTGAAGACCAAAACTTTCAATGGTCAAGAGCATATTCATATCATTCCTCTCCCCCTGCACATAAAGATGTAATTTGGGCATCTGGAATCACTCACACTGGGTGTGTTCACAAGGTTTTTTAGTGTAAAGAACTTGTTGCATGGTGTGCATATAAGTACATGCCAAGCCAGATAATTATACAACTTCAAGATCATTCTCTGATTTCCCTTTCACCACAAGTTTTTCACAATATGTTGAAGCTCCCATAGCTGGCGCTTACTTTCAAAGGAGAAGAATGTAGAGATTTTTTGAAGAAACATAACAACTGGCTTGACCACCTGCCTGAATATTTGGAGAATCTTGCATCTATTCCAGAAGACATAACTAGGATCCAGGTTGAGTCTTTTAAAAACCCCTATCGAGAATTACATGGTTGTTTACCAGGTTGAAAGGTCAGGAAAGTACCGCTACTATATCTCACATGATTTTATATATTCTGTATTTTACAGTAAAATAACATGCCATCTTTGACTAGGGAAAACTGATTTCTATCTAAATCTCGTCCCAGTTATCACACAATAAAAAGGATAAAAAATTATTTATGGCTTCTTATCTGATATTTGCTATTATATATTGTTGTCAATTTCCAAACTCGACCATAAGTAAGAGGGTGAATCATGAAATAAATCCAATTACCTTTTGGTATCAAGCAGTATGAAGACATAAGACCTCTCTGTATTTTTATGAAGTTTATAATGATTTTGTTTCAGTCTTCAAAAGGTTGTTGTTGGGCAAAAATACTTCAAGGATATCTGACCAAGCTAACAGATTCTTAGAGAAAAAAGAAACAAGTTGATGAACAAGTTGAGATATTAAAAGGGTTATCGGCTGAAAATTATTATGGCATAGTTGAATATAATGAAGAAGATATAGACAATTGGCTGGTTGATTATTCTGTGAAGAATCAAGATATCGAGGAGAAATTACATGGATTTTCTCATGACTTAAGAGACTTGGAAGGCGAATTATTCATTATTAAAATTAGGCATGAAATAAACGTTGCACCAATGAAAAAATACATTGAAGATTGGTTTAAAAAGACAATTGATAAATTAACCAAAGAAGGCCAAGAAGCAACAGTTGAGACGGTTTTTATAACCATCAATGAGGAAAATAAAAGGACAACAACGAGCAAGTGAATGAAAAAGAGACCATCATAGTAAGTTTATCCTGATCACATCTTACTTTCTTTACCAATTTTTTCATCCAGTTACTCCGCTTCTTTGACTAGAAAGGTTTAACCGAAATATGATAACTTCTTCTTGTCTTCTTTCCAGGTCTTGCTACTCTGTCATCACCCACCATCTTATTTCCACAACTCACCTCTTGTTTATATTTTCTTTATGGTTCGTGGGATCCCCAATCCCAGTCCTAAGGACAAACACATTTAAATTTCAAAGCTTTGTAACAAACTCTAGATTTTTCAGAAATCCCAAGATAACAATTTCGGGATCAATTTTGACTGTATTTTATAGCTCTGAGTTTTGAGGATAAAATATTTGAGATTGATCTATCATTTTATTTATTTGAACTCCACATGTGTTTACTCTATTAAAGTTCTCATATGCATGAATACCGTTTTCTTTTATTTTGTGTTATAAAAAATATTTAGTTTTACTATGATGGATGTGAGGAAATTTTGTTTATCTTTTTCAAATATGTGATGTGAGGTTCCTGGTCATCTCTCATGAACTCTCTTTAAAAAACAAACTCTTTATTTTACTGCAATCTTTATATTTTTATTAACGTCATGACTAACTTTCTCAAAGTCCTACATTATTTTGAAAATCTAGAATTCCAGGAAAATCTTGAAACAAAAAGGAATACCACCTCTATAAAAATGCAGGGGGATTTGCATCCTCGTGAGGTTTCTGTTTCGGTTCTAATGGATTCAAGCGTCAACATTAGTGTATAGACAAGATGTGGTATTTAGAGAAATCAAATATGTTTTCAAACAAGAAGTCCTACCAAGGGAGGAAGAACCAAAGAAAATAGAGTTTGAATTGAAGGATAATGAATCAGACTCTACTGAAGAACAAGAATCAGAAAAAGAAGAGCCTCATACTCCAGTATTGAGGTGATCGATTCGGGAAAGAAAGAAATAAAAAAGGTATACTCCACCCGATTTCCATACAAATTTTGCTTTGTTTATTACTGATAATGAGCCTAGAACTGTTAGGGAAGTAGTGAATTCAAAGGATGGAAAAATATAGAAAAGCACCATGGTTGAATAAATGGAAGGCTTGGAAAAGAATGAGGCTTGGGATCTAATGGAGTTTCCAATTGGAAGAAATCCCATTGGTAGCAAATGGGTGTTTAAGAAGAAGTTGAATGCAGAAGGAAAAGTGGATAAATACAAAGCTTGGTTAGTAGCAAAAGGTTATTCCTCGGTCGAGGGAATTGACATTGGTGAAATTTTTTCTCTTGTTTCCAAGTTAACTTCTCTTAGATTTATTTTGTCTATTACTGCTCCATTTGATTTTGAAGTAGAACATATGGATGTGAAGAAAACATTCCTACATGGGGATCTGGAAGTAGAAATCTACATGAAGCAGTGAAA
>WSFP011390292.1:0-28183 GCA_009831015.1 Picea engelmannii | reverse complement strand
GAACGAGGCAGTTTCTTCCTGGGGTGTGTATAGTTCAAACATGGGACTTAGAAAATTTATGTCTCAATGACTTGCAGTAAAGGTTCCTGGAAAAAAGGACGAGGAAGCACACAATTTCCTGACATCCAACATTGTTGAAGGAAAAAAAATTTAGCATTCCGGAATTAGTTTTCTTTGAAATTTATCAAAAATTAATAATGCCTTGCAATAAAGGTTCCTGGAAAAAAGGACCAGGAATCACACACATTAAACATTCAAATATAATAAACGCAATTTCCTGACATCCAACATAGTTGAAGGAAAAAAAATTTAGCATTCCCGAAATAGTTTTCTTTGAAATTTGTCAAAAATTAATAATGTCTGTTACATATTTCTGGAATCTGTTCCATATTTCTCGAAATTTAAATGCATTTGTCATATAGACCGCGATTGGGGCTCCCGTGGACCATAAAATAAATAAGTACAAGAAATAGGATTGTAGAAAGAATAAGTGCGCGACGGTAGAGAGGAAGACCTGAAAGGAAGAAATTGGAAGTTATGAGTCTTTGGTTAGAGATTTATATTTAAAGAGGTAGACTAACTGGATTGATAAAGAAAACAAGATATGACCAGTATACACTTACTATGAAGCTGATGCGTTTTTGTTGCTGTCGTCCATGAACATTCGAATCGTGCCAACCAGTTGTTGCCCTTTGTCGATGAGCTTGTCCATTCTCCGTTGGAACCATTCTTCAATGTAGCTTCTCATGGGGGCCACGTTGATTTCATCATGGATTTCTATGTCGAAAAGCTCGTTTTCTAATTTCCTTAGATCCATAGAAATACTATGCAAAGCCTGTTCAATTTCTTCATTGTGTGCTGAATAGTCCACTAGCCAATTCTTGACCTCATCTTCACCATATTCAAGGATGTCGTAAAACTTTTCTAAAGACAACCCCTTTAAAATATCAAGTTTTTCATCGAAGGCTTGTTTGGTTAAGGACAAGGACTTATGGATTAAGTTTGGTTCTTGAACCTCGTTGGTACTTCTGGCTAAGTCTATTTGGGTCAGGTTTCTGAATAATTCTTATTTCTCTAATATGGCTTGTTCACAGGATTCAACAATGAGTTGGTTCTTAACTTTCTTTTGCCAACATGCTTTCAATTGTTTGATCCTCTTTGGGGAGGGGAGATCCTCTTGTCTTCTTGTTAGATCCGAGCTATTGATGGCATGGTTGGCAAAAGGGGTCACCATCTGTTCATAGAAACGTTCTTCATTTTTTAAGTTTGTCTGCAAATGTCCATGCAAATCATTATCCCTCTTTTGAAAGGAAGCTATATTTTGTGATGTTTCCCATGTTTCAATAATTAGCTGCATTCTTTTGTTGATGTTCTTCTCTACAAAGGCTCTACAGGATGTGAGGAGGCTAGAGGATCCTTTTAACTTGGTTGCAGGGGTAGCAGCCACAGTTTTTTCTAAAGGATTGACAAACATTGGGGTAGCAATGAAAGCCTCCTCCAATTCCTTGACTCGGCCATTCAGTCTGGCATTCTCCACTTCAATTCCTCCAATGGAATCATCAAGAGCATCACCCGTTACATGGTGAAATTGGGATATTTGGGATGAAAACATTTTCCTAAATTTAATCTCTGTATGAGATTTGCCTTTCTTATTTGTTACATCTCTCTTTTCAATGATTAAATTTTTAGATTGGCTGTCAAAAACAACGCTCTGGAATACGAAGGATTCATCTTCATAAAAAATGTCAGTCTCAACTATTTCCATTGTGGAACTATGGTGCATCGCATCTGCATGCGGGTCAACTTTCTGCAACAGGGCATCCGCAACAGTTTCAAGTTGCATGTGCTCACTTTCAATTTCGGGTTCTTCTGCCTGCCCTACAATGTTTTTTCTCTTCTTTGTCAGGGGAAGCTTGTGAGAACTATCCATTTTTCCGCGAGGAGGGTTCTTATCTCCTCCTCCATTTGAAGATTTCTGGGTTACTTTCTTATTGGGGTGGGTCATTGAAGCGATGCTTCATGATGTCGTGCTCTTGGGAGTGCTGCCCAGGGACTGGCCACTCTTCTCATCAGATCCTTTTCCATGTTTTATGTACAATTCAGTTGCACTTTACAATGTCTCTACCTCACAATTGTCAGAAGCAGGAGTGTTGTCATCACTGTCTCTGTCTTCGGTTAGGAGTCTATGGATAAAAGAGTTACTAAAGCCAACTGATAATAAATGTTCTCGAAAAATCCTATTAGGGTCGAACACTTTTAGCCTTTCAACATATTTTAGGTTCAAGTTCTTGAAATGGCCTGCGAATTCGTCAATCTTGTTGATGTTTCTGCACACAAAGTCCCCGACTTTCCAGGGCAGAGGAATGAACTGTTTTTTTTTTTCTGTTGTCATGGAAAAGTTGCAACCAATGGTTGTATTGCCTTACTATTTCTGTAACAAACATCTTGTTCGTGATGTGGCATGGAAGGAAATTAGGATTTTCCTTAGAGCCAAAGATCATTATTACACTGTAATTTTCCTTTTGTTCAAGTTTCTCCTTCCTGTCCAAAAACTTGGTTGCCTGGCTAGACATCCAAGGAGCATCCTTTCCTAACAATAAATCTTTGAAAACTGAGACAAAGCCATTAAAAACCTCATAAAAACAATGGGAGGCCTTGTGCCTCCACAAGGCTTGGTACCAGAATGTTACTGGGTTGAATTCATAGTTTATTTTCTTGGACATAGACAGTTTTGGAAACATACAACAATGCACTATTGTGAAAATCAAGTAGGATGACATACAAAATTTATTCGATTCTTTGAATCGTGATAGTTGGGAACAGATTTCAATGGAAATTAGCTTTCCCCAATCGAAAATGAATTTTTAATTGACTGTAAAGTACAAAATATAAATAACTATATGGGAAATGCTTGCCGTGGATTCCTGGCCCATTATTCTTGTAAACAACCAAGCAATTTCCCAGAATGGATTTCTAAAGGGACTGACCTGCAACTTTGTGATATCTTCAGGAACTGCTTTAGGGTCTTTGAGGAGCTCGGGTAAGAGGTTCAACTCGTTATAATGTTTTTCAAGGAACTATTTGCAGTCTTGTCCTCTAAACATCAATGTTGGCTCCGACAATCTTAACATCTTGCAGAAGACCTGAGGTGACAAAGAAACATGAGAATGGTCACGTAGTGGAATAATTCTTTGGCTTGAAATTTATTTTTCGACACACCAAGAGACCACCTCCTTATAGTCAAAAACCTCAGAGACACAGCCTGCACGAGTGATTCCAAAGGTCTAAATCAATTCATTCTGGACGAAACAGGATGAATAGTAAGAGTATGCCCTGGACCACTGGAAGTTATGGTCCTCACGTCCAAAGATATTCACTGTATCTCCACAGAACTGCTGTCAAGCTACTGCCATAAGTTTACGAGAACATTGATTTTCTCCAGACGATGTTTGAAATCAAGAGTTGGAAGGGATAATATAATCCTGCGCAAATCTTGGTCCAATGGGTCTGAATGGGAGATCTCCTCGAGAGTTCCAGTCATTAATTACAATTTGGACGACTGTTGCGTGATGCGCTGTTAGCATTAAAGACTAGTAATTACATACATAGAAGTGCAAACATGGAGGGTACAACAATGAACAAGTAAGGATTCGAGATTTCCTAAACCGGCCAACGCGACAACCCATGTTTGAGATGAACAATCAGAAAGGATAATATAACTCTCTACAAATCTTGTTTTATTGCGTATTAATGGGAAATCTCCTCGAGCGTTTCGCTCATTAATGACAATGTTGACGGTCCCTGCATGGTGAGTTGTTAGCATGAAAGGTTACTAATTGCATATTAAGAAAGAGGTACGAAGGTCGTGGGGACAAGAAATGGCAATTAAGGAGTGTCTAATTATCGAAAGCGGCCGGGCGGGCTTCAAAATAGGGTTACAAGGTACAACCGTTGGAGGTGAGGGCCCGAGGGTCAAATTTTATGTCTCATAAAATTTTGAGTGAAAAACGCATAACACGGAAGAGGGCATGATGGGACAGTCCAGAAGGCAATTTGTATATCGCGGAAGTTCGGGTAATGTTTGTAGGACACAGAACAATGGAAGTGCAAACGTGAGGTCGCCTATCCGAGAACCCACAATCAAAAAAGTGGCTCAAGTATGGAATAGGGAAACAATTGGGTGTATTCATTTTCGCTAATATATTGAAACTTTTAATATATATCCCATTGCATGGCAAGATATTTTCTGCATGTCTCTGGGCAGAAAAGAGAAAATAAATTCTTTTAAATTTGAGGAGTCGAGCTTCATTTAAATTCCACTGTCTCGTTGACACTTTGCTTTTTAATCACGGTCTGTACAGTTGTTGTATGATGAACTGTTAGCATTAAGCCTTGGTCGTTGCATACTTTGAAAGAAGTGCAAAGGTGGCGGGCACAGTAAACAATGACTAAGAATTGGAGATTTCGTGAACCCGCCAACCCGAGGAACCACAAAAGAGATTCCATGAAATGGGAAAGTATGGAAAGCGGTCAGACAAACTTCAGAACTAGGGTGACAATGGTTCCCCAAGAGACAAGACTTCCCGAGGGTCAAATTGTATGTCTCATAACTTGAGTGCAAAATGTGTACCACGGAAGAAGAGATGATATGTGAGTTCGACGATAAATTTGTATATGGAAGAAGTGTGGGAGATCTCCTCGATCCTTTCGCTCATTAATGACATGTTTAAGGTTCATGCATGACGAAGTGTTAGCATTGAAGCTTGCCAATTTCATATCAAGAGAGAAGTAGGAAGGTGGCGGGGACATGGAACAACAATTAAGGAAGGTGAGAGCCCGAGGGTCGAATTGTATCTCTTGGGAGTGTTGACCGTAGATTAGGGCATGAAGGTGCATTTCTGCGGAGAAATTGTATATCGCAGAACTTCGGGTACTGTTTTCTAGTCGCGGAACATTGGAAACACAATGTTGAGCCCGCTAGTCCGGGAACCCAAAATCGAAAAAGTGTCTAAGTATAGAACAGGGAAACGATAGGCTGGACTTGATACACAGTAGATGTACCACATCATGGAGATACAACCAACTTGGGGCTAAGTATTGAAAGGAATGGCAGACGATCAGGCTCCTGAGAGGGCATTCTAGAAGACAAATTGTATATCGCGGAACTCTGGGCACTGTTTGCAAGTCACAGAAGATTTGAAACACAATTTTGAGGTCGTCAATCTGAGAACCCGCAATTGAAAAAGTGTCCAAGCATGGAATAGGGAAACGATGGCCCAGACTTTTGTTTCGCTAATATATTGGAATTTGTAATAGCTTTCCCATTACTTGCCAAGATCTTCTCTGCGTGTTTCTGGACAAGGTCTATAGGAATGGTTAGTCCTCGAGGATTTTGATTATTAATGACAATCTTTATGGTTGTTGCATGATGGTGTCTTAGCATTAAACCTTTGTTGTTGCATATTTGGAAATAAGTATGAAGATGGTCGTCATAGGAAACGATGATTAGGAATTGGAGATTTTGTGAACCCGCTAACCCGAGGATCCAAAATAGGGTGACAAGGTCTCCCCAGAAGACATGAGGCCCCAATGGTCAAATTGTATCGCTTGGAACATTTGAATGCATAATGTGTAACACAGAAGAGGGGACGATGTCGGAGTCCGAGAGTCAATTTGTATATGGCGGAGGTCTGGGTGCTATTTGTAGGTCACAGAACAATGGAAGTTAATTTAGAGGCTGAAATAATTAATGTGCATTGGGAAGGGCGCGATTGTGGCAGGGATAGAAGATAGCCATAAATGGTTTGAAACCTTTTATGAATTCAGGTAAAGTGAAGCTTGCGAGTTGGAGGAGCCCAGGGTGGAATTGTAGATCATATAATTTTTTGGGTGCAAGATGTATATCATGTAACAGGTGGAAAAATTTGGCTAAGTATAGAAAGGAACGACGATCGTAGCGACAGATGCTTTGAAACATTTGTGAACCCTGGTAGAGTGAAGCTTGCGACTTCGAGGAGTCCACGGTGGAATTGTAGATCACAAAAGTTTTGAGTGCAAGATGTATATCATGGAACAAGAAGCAACAAAGTTCGAAAGCGCCAACCTGGCAACCGCGACCATAAAATTGGCTAAGTATGGAAATGAACAGTTGTCAGTCGGATTCATCATGTGAGGATATAGTTGGAGATGAAAATATGTCAGCCCGCCAACCCTGGAACCCACAATCATAACCAAAAAGTGATAATAGACGGGAAGAAGAAAAGGGAAAAAGGGCTAAGTATCTCATAGAACAACATCTACTGTTCGTTTATTAATCCTAATATTTTAAAACCCTTGGTGAGTTCTCATTAGTAAAAGCATAAATTGCAGATCACAAAACAGGGGATATAAGTGTTGGATACCGCAAACCCGAGACCCAGTGGTCATATAATTGGCTATGTATTGAAAGGAACCACAGTCGATCGGGCTCATGGTGTGAAGATATAGATAAAGATGAGCATCTGCCAACCCGTGAATCCAGGAGGTCGTGATCATAGAGATGGGACTAAATATAGAACCACAAAGGGATAATAGAGGGGGAGAAAACATGAAAACTTTAAAGAGAAAGTGTTTATATTTATTCCAATAGTATTCATATTAATATATATTAATAGATTATTTCTGGTCCAAATGTAAAGCATCTTCCAATTTGCAGGATGTTGTCCGGTTCACAAATTTCGTTGAAACCCATAAGCAATAGAAAGAGAATACAGACACACACACACACACACACATATGACGCAACAATTTTTATATGCACGTATATTATCAAATAGAAGAAGCTGCAATATATGCAAAATATTGAACAAGAACATGACGTCAACACTTGAGTTGCCTTGTTGAAATAGAGTAATTAATTCATTCTATTTACGGGACCCCGAAGAATGAAAGCAGGACGAGTCCTCCCATTTCTTTCTTTAAGTATAGGGTGGGTGCCACATAAGTATGGCCTATGACAAATTATTCTTCCATGTAAAATGTAAGGAGCGAACAGAGTAGCCTTTATTTAAATCAAAGTGATGGGCAGCAGAAAGAAAAGCTTGTCATCCATGTTTACCGACACAAAAAAGGTACAAAATAAAATAAAAAACAATACCAGAGATTGGAAAACACCATACTTAAACCTCAAATATTCTATATTCAAATAAACTAGGTTACAAAATACAACTGAGATTATTTGCCATGATGACTGCGATTGGGCCTACCGACGACAAAAAAAAACAAATATGTACAATAATGAAGCCTGTGGACAGTCTTTTATAGATTTCAACTTGATCATCAAATGCTTGATTCGTAAAAAACAACGAGTTGAATATCAATTTTTGGTCTTGGACTTCATTGGTGCTACTAGCTAGATCAATCCCAGCTTTTTGAATAGCTTGTCTCTTCTATATATGGCCTGCATGCATTGGCTAGTTATTCAACATTCCATACTTTGCTAAGTGTTAATTTCCCTCTATCGTTGAAAATTTGGGGTTTAAGGTGCCTCCCTTGTAATGTTCCTGGTCATTGACATTTGAGACAACTTAGAGATGTGATTCAGGCCCGATTCAAAGACGAGGGAGTGGTTTTATGTGACGTTAGCTTTGGGGGAAATAAATCATGTTAGCCAACAAAAGCTGAGACCAAAAAAATTCAAGTATGTTGTGATTGCTATTCTCCCTGTATTCGATCATCTGTTTGGTTGAAAAGCCTGCCTGAAGATTTATATGTTTAAATTCTTTGTTTTATTGTTGTGAATTGGAAGGGACGTCCCAAGTCAACTGCAAAATGTTTCTCTGTTTAAGTACATAGATTCTTCCAGCAGAACAGATTTGGCAAGTGTATCAAGTGCTACAGACCACATCAGAATATATCTTTCATCGTAGGGGTGGCAGACATCGCGACCCACAAAATGGTCTGGAATATTCGAAAGTAACGTCCAATATTAATCCATGCCTGAATACACTCAGAAGGAAATTATAAAATTGGATACTCATGAACGTGAGAAACTGTATTCACGTTTGAATCAACATTCTAAAATTACAGAATGTTTTATGCCAAAGTTGCAACAGACTTGATAGACAACCAGTTTCTAAGTCAAAAAGTGTTGAGCGACCTCTAGATGTAATAACAAACTCGACATACAATCAACTTTCGATAACTATTGATACTAATGTCAAGTGTAAGAAGTCGTGATCCTAGTCTCCAGGTACTTTCACCTTCAGGCATCCACACTAGCGGTGACCCCAGGCTCCAGATAGCTTCGAATTCGAACATCAACACTGGCGGTGGCAATGGGAACAATGCTATTGACTGCAGTGCGGCAATGCGGTGAACAAGCAGGGTTGTCATTGTCAAAGCACTTAGACTGCAGGATTGTCAGAATTGCAAAGAACATCAACTTTAGTGTTGCTTTGTCACGACAACTACAATGTTGCTTTGAGTCCAAAAATCTTTGGACGTTGGGTGTCCTGTGCGATAATGACCTTGACTTTAGGTACATGTCAAACATCTATTATCTGAAATTGCAGTGTTAATGTAATTTCCATAGTGGATGACGGCTCGATTGCATTGGCATAAGCAATATTAATGGTGTGATCAATTAACATCCTTGGAGGACGTGGATCCCAAACAACGGCTAAAACTTTTTGAACAACCATGTGTTTAAAAAATACATTGTTCTATATTTTTAAAAATAAGAAATTGTACTGTTCAAGCAATATATATATATTTTTTTCAAATAGGAACAACTGTAACATAAGAAATGCAGTTTCCTTATCCAAAGAAACGAAAATAGCAGGAAGATTGATATTAGGTGGAAACGGCTCTGGAATACACCACTACATTAAGGTCTCTTCTAAAGAATGAAATGAAATGATTACATGAAGGTGGTAGTAAAAGGTGATTTTTAGAAACCAAATCATTACCTGAAGACGCCAAACTTCTTGCAGAAGGTGGTAGTATAAAGTAATCTTCAGAAAGTGTTGCAAAGTCCATAATCCCGAATTCCTTGCCATTAACTTTTCCCAGTTACATGTCCATGCAGGCATTAGAAACTTTTGACAGTGTCGTTCCCTGGTTATATACCCACCTTCAAGTAGGAGGAGAATATTCATGCAAAGAAGGGAAATCTCATCGACCTAGATGCAATCATATGCATAGGAATAGTGAAAAAAAGTGTGCAGTAGTGATAGAAATTTGATTGTATGTGGAGTCTGTTACCACATCCAGAGGACGGTGAACAAACTTTGACAAAGAATATGACTTTCTTTCAAGTTTGTTACCACACCCAAAAGTAGCTTAACAAACTTGAAATAGAAACTCCTGTAATTTTAGGATGTTGATTCAACTACCCATACAATTTCTCATACTCGTGACGATCCAAATTTATAATTTCCTTCTGAGTATATTCACGAATGGAGTAATATTTCGCATCATTTCCAAATATTCTAGACCATTTTGCAAGCCACGGTATGTGCGGCTCCTCTGACGAAAGATACATTCTTGTGTGGTCTGCAAAATTTGATACACTTGCCAAATCTGTGTTGTTGGAAGAAACTATATACTTCAATGAAGAAGCATTTTGCAGGTGACCTGGAAGTCCCTTCCAACTCCCAATAAGAAAACAAATAAGTTCAACACACAAATCTTTAGGCAGGCCTTTCAATTGACGAAAGCATCAAATACAGGGAGAACACCAATCACAAGATACTGGATTTTTTTTTTTTTTTTTTGTCTGAGTTTTTGTTGGATAACAGAGTTTTTTTTCGCTCAAAGATGACGTCACATAAAATCATTCCCTCCTCTTTCAATTGGGCCTGAATGGCATCTCTAAGTTTTCTGACATGTCCATGACCAGGAACATTACAACAAAGGCACCTTAAAGCCCAACTCTTCGATGATAGAGAGAAATGGGAATAAGTATTTAAAATGAACGCTGAAGGATGATAGTATAATATTTCGTACATTTTGGTTTAATTCATTTTAATGGCATATGCCCTTGATCTTTTCGCTTATTAATGCCAATCTTTTTGAATATGTGTGTTGAATAATCACTAATAAGACGAGTTAACATTCCCATATGCAAGCAGATTCTCAAATATGACAACCTGTAATATATGCACAGTATTAAAGAACGACATGGCGTCAAGACCTCTGTGGATGACACGTTTGTGGATGGCAACGTGGTAGTACAATATTGCACTGTTACTATGATGATGCCTTTAAAAAACTAAAATAACCAACACTTTTTGCAAATTCAAAATGGATGCAAAAAAATTTATCAGATCCCATAATATTCGCCTGTTAATGCGTTTTAATGGGAGATGTCCTCGAGCTTTCCACTTATTAAAGCATCTTTTTGAACCTGTCTAGTGGGTTGTCAATAGTAAAAGCATAATTAATGTGCATTGGGAAGGGCAGAAAGTAATTCTTTTAAAATTTTCTGAACCCAGGAGTGCGTGAACCCGTGAAACTTTGAAAACTCGACTAAGTATGGAAAGGAAGGTCGGACAAATGGAGTCATCATAGGTAGAGTCAGACTTGCAAGTTCGAGGAGTCTGGGGTCGAATTGTAGAGAACAAAAGTTTTGGGTGCAAGATTTATACCCCGAACACGGGTTACCAGAGTTCAATAGCACCTATCCTCGAACCAACGTTCATAAAATTGGCTAAGTATGCAAATGAACGATGGTCGGCCGGACTAGTGATGTGAAGATATAGATGGAGATGATGATTTGTCAATTTGCCACACCGAGAACCCGCGAGCACATAAACGTGACAAAGTATAGAACCAGAAACACATAATAGAGGGTAAGAACAAAAGGGAAAAAACGAGCAAGTTTAGAAGAAATTGGCTAAGTATGCAAACGAACGACGGTTGGTCGAACTCGTGATGTGAAGATATAGATGGAAGAAAATGTATTGCAACAAGATTGTCAAGCTATGCAAGAATGCAACCGCAAAATCGAGACCCACCGGTGAATGGAGAAGGACATAAGCGTAGCCCCTAGCCCACAAACTGTAACAACAGGTCCAACTGTAGATGCAGGACCCCAACCTTGCAAAGTTGAAGCAAACAACAACAAGCAACAAATAACAAACCAGTGAAGAAGCACTAAAAGGACCAATTGCAATTGCAAGACCTCAACCCTGCAAAGTTGAATCAAACAACAATAAGCATCATCCACCAAACTAAGGACCAAGCACCAACCAACTGACCAGGAATGCCGATGAAGAACAATATTGGCCAAATTCACTGCACACAAGATTGTATCAAAAATTTCGGAGGAAAATGTATTGTAACACATCTGTTAAGCAAAAATTTCAGGCTGTGAGGCCTGTTAGGTAAACATTTAAGGCTGTGAAGACCATCCAAATGCCTGCAACTATGCAAACAATTAAGAAAGGTGCAGTTTTCACGCTTGGTATTTTTCAATACTGGGAGCGTTCAAAATCCTCTTGCTGTCCATCTTTGTATGTGATTACTACGACCAGAGAAGCATGACTGTAATATTGTCTTCGTCTTGTTCCTGATCGCCAATGTTCGACACAGAACCTACCTCCATCGCAGCCACAGTGACTTATAGGAAAAGGAAATTGTATTTTCTCCCCACATACAAAGATGTTCTGCAAGAGGATTTCAACCCAGGCATCCCTAGCAGTGAAATTTCTCACCTGCAAACTGCAAATAGCAAAGGAAGCTAAACACAACATCGGAACCTACCTGTCGATGGGGAACGACAGAAGGCCAGTTCCAATCGCAGTTTCATAAACCTAAGCATGCAAATTGCAACAAGAGCAACATGAAAACAAGAACAAGAGCAACAGGTAAACAAGAAACTAGTGAACAAGCAAGGAGCAAGCATGGACCATTGAACCAGTAATGCCCCTGAAGAAAGGTGCAATTTTCACGGTTGGTATTCTTCAATACTGGGAGCATTCAAAATCCTCTTCCTGTCCATTTTCGTATGTGATTACTACGACTAGAGAAGCATGATTGTAACACTGTCTTTGTCTCGTTCCTGATCGCCAATGTTTGACACAAAACCTACCTCCATCACAACCATAGTGGCGTATAGGAACATGAAATCGTATTTTCTCCTCACATACAAAGATGTTCTGCAATAGGATTTCGACTCAGGCATCCCCAACAATGAAATGTCTCACCTGCAAACTGCAAATAGAAGGGGAGGCTAAACACGACACCAAAACCTACCCGTCGATGGGGAACGACAGAAGGCTAGTTCCAATCGTGGTTGTAGAAACCCAAGCGTGCAAACTGCAACAAGACCAACAGGAAAACAAGAACAAGAACAACATGCAAACAAGAAACCAGTGAACAAGCAAGGAGAAAGCATGAACCACTGAACCGGTAATGCCATTGAAGAACAATATTGCCCATATTCACTACAGAGAACATTGCATAAAACAAAAAAAATATAACAAAAACCCGGAGGAAAATGTGTTGTAATAGTTCTGTTAAGTAAACATTGAAGGTTGTGAGGCATGTTAGGTAAACATTTAAGTCTGCCAGGACTGCTGTGTAAACATTTAAGAAAGAATGCAGTGTGCCAGCTCTATTACGTACAAAAAAACATTTATTATATTATTTTATAACAATATAAAAAATTAAGTAACAATAGTTCGAACAATAGAGGGCATGTAATTTTTTTTTTTATTCAAAGGACAAAGTAATATGAAGTGTACTAATAAAAACCTGACTCTCTATCTTCAAAACTTCGAATATCCAAACATTTCAAGAATAAAAGTAAAAATTTAGAAAGACCGTATATGATCAAAAACTTTGGATATGCTAACATATAAAATATTGGGAATAACGAAGCTAGCAATAAGACCTCCAATCTGTTATCCAATCAGATCATGACATATATGGTATTTTTTATTATATAAAAATCAATTTTTTTGGTTCCCTAGTTCCAACAATAGATATTATGTAAATATTTTTGGTCAAAGGACAAACTAATATGAAGTCAACGAATTATCAATCGCTACAGTCCCTCTACACCTTCGGTAGGGACTAATAAAATAAGGATTGTACTAATTAAAAATCGTAAATATTGCATATAATTATTAATCTTTATTTTATTATTATATAATTTAATACTCACATGATCTACCCCTCCTTCATAGACATCTCTTTCTATCATGTAGTGTACAAATACAATGGTCGAGCGTACAAACAAGTAAATATTGAAGAGATAGCCAGGGAGGGTTAACTTTGTATCCAAGGTTGGGGAATCTTCAAAGAACGACCTTATCAATATTATAAAGGAAAGGTGGCATAGGAGAAGCTTGGGTTTAATGCACTATCATGCCTCTCTCCCTTCGACTCGCGTCAATCATTTTCCCTCTTGTACTTAGCACATGATATAACATGGTTTCCCTTTGGATCTATTCCTCATTATGAACGAAGCAAATTTGAAGCTAAAGTGGAGGTCAACCCATCGAAGGATGAGTATCATCTCCACTGGTATATATACTTTAGAATTGTCAAAGTTTTGTAAGGCAGTTTTGGATTGTAGGTTGTTAAAGGAGATTTTTTTTTGTTTCTCTTGTGAGACTAGCCGGTGGCTGAGAAATCACAAACTAGAATATTTAAGCCGTCAAAATTACTTGGAGATCACACCCGGTCTAAGCCACACAAACCTTTAGTATAGTTAGATTTTTTTAGGTGTCTCCTCCCAGTAATGGTGGGTTTTGAACTTAGATCACCATGCAAAATGAAACCCATCAAAACTAATCACTTTGACTAAAAATAAAATCACAATCTCATTTTTATCGATACAAAATAGTTATCGTGGTTAATTTTTTTTTTAATTTTTTCTATATAAAAGTGTAAATGTTAAATATGTATATGCATTTTTACGAGTTTGAGTAATGGATTTTGTAAATATTCAATCTCAATATGTAATTTCTATGAATTTGAGTAGTGGATTTGAAAATGTTCAATGTTTATAAGTAACTTATATGAGTTTGAGTGGTGGATTAAGTGGCTTGAAATGGGGATATGTGAGATGGACTAAACTTCAAGGCGCTTTGATATGTATTTTCTTATAATTTAGGGCTATGTATATATGAGGTTTTAATTATTGTTTCCTTCTTTTCTCAAGATTTTTAGTTTGAGTTTGTAGTAAGTTTATTTTAAAAGTTAAATGGATACTTAATTTAATAAAATTATTTTAACATTGGAATTAAAATATAAGAGGTTTGTATAATGATAAGTTTAAAGATTAATAATGGAAATATGAAAAGTGTGTTGATATTTTACTTTTATTATTATGAGATATTTGGTGTTGAATTTTAATAATATTTTATATAGATTTTGAAAAAGGAATTTAATATTGCATAATTTTTGGGAACTTATTAATTGATTTTGATATTGATGATGTGCATTACATTATCATGAAAATGTGCATATAAAGGGTTAAGATAAAGTAAAAAATAATGTGCACACTTTCATGGTACATGTTTTACTTAAAATTTTTAATGTTAAAAAAAATTTACATTTCAAAAGATTTGATCTCTTAATGTTTTTGATATTATTATACTTATTATAAGTAATATAATTGTTACTTTGTTTCTTTTTTTTATAATAATAATAATAATATTTGGTTTTATCACTTTTTTCTTTTCCAAGGAAAGCTTTGTATGTAAACTTATGACCTAGTGGGATTCGAACCAAGCACCTGCTAGTACAAAACTAATCAAATGCCCAACAACATTGGTGACATCTAACTCATTGAACTATTTTATTTTAAATCTTATATGTTATATGTATTATTTTTTAAGCATGATTGCTTTGAAAACTAGTAAGTTTAATGTCGTTTTGTTAATATAATTTTACATTTTTTATAATATAAATATATGGGACAATTGACAGGTCATGAGTTTGATTATCACAATGCCCCTTAAGCATATTGTCAAGTGGGTCTAGTCGGAGTGGTT
Source organism: Picea engelmannii (assembly GCA_009831015.1). Taxonomy (NCBI): domain Eukaryota; kingdom Viridiplantae; phylum Streptophyta; class Pinopsida; order Pinales; family Pinaceae; genus Picea; species Picea engelmannii. Next base: position 13,196 of record WSFP011390292.1, on the reverse strand, counting down.
GTGAGAAAATTGTCATCTTCCCCACCCAGGGTCAAATCTTGCATTGTGACATGATGCTTTTCATGAGTTATTTATTGAATATCATCGTCATCATGAGATTGTTGACGATGCCTCGAGCTTCTGTAGAATCTGATTTACCTTTTAAATGACCATGAACCCAACTTTGATCATAAACCTTTAACCCCAACTCTAAACTTTTCCATGCGTATGAACGCCATTGAAGAGAATTTTGATAATCAAAGACAATTGTGCTTTGACAAAAGTAAAGTTGACCTTTTCTTAAAGGATTTAAATAGTGAATTACATCTCCTAACTTATAAGGACAACATTGAAGACCTCTATCATAATTTTACAACTACCCTTTCCACTTCTATTAACAAGTTCTCTTTTGAGGTGTCTTGTAAAAAGAATAATAGAACGACCAACCCTTGGTATGATAATGAATTTAAAATTGCTAGGAAAACCATTAGGGATGCTTCTAATGAGTCCTTAAAACTCGATAAGATCAATACAAACAAATCCCTAATTAAAAGGGAAAAATGTACTATATCAATAAAAGGCAAGAAAAACTTTCACAACTATCTAAGTTGGATCCTAAGAAGTTATGGAGGCAAATTCTTTTTCGCAATACTAAAGAAAATAATATGATTCCCTTAAGGGACTGGAATTCCTACCTTAAAAGTCTTTGTGAGTTCCCTAATGCCATGGACACCATTCCTATTGTCCTTACAGATGATGAAGTTTTTTCTTTGGATGACATAGAGTTCGGGGTTAAGCGACTTGCAAATGGGAAAGCTAAGGACATTGAAGGCTACTAAGATGAAGTTTTGAAAATCAAAGGGCCTATCCTCATCCCTCACATACATAAGCTCTTCAATTTAGCAGTCAAGCAGGGATTCCCTAAACCCTAGACGCAAAGCCTCATTGTTCCTATTTTTCAAAATGGGGATAGAAACATTCCCTCTAATTATAAGACCATTATGATTATCCCGATTTTAGCCAAGCATTATGGAATTATTTTGGGAAAGAAGATTAGCCTTTGGCTAGAAAGTCACAATAAAAGAGATAAAGGCCAGGTTGGGTTTAGGAGATATCATTCAATTGTGGATCATCTTGTTACCTTTAGGATCATTTGAAAACCTCTCTTGACTCCAATATTGCATTTAATCTCTTTCGACCAGCCCTCAATGTTCTTAAACTTGGAAATAACATTCTCATACAACCTTATTGTAGCAACCCTCAACTCGAAAGACACTGTTATCTCTTCCAACCTATTCCAAACGCTTTTCCTAGGAATAGTGTCAAAATCTTCTCTAAAGTCAACAAAACAACAAAAAATATTGGTTTTAGTATTGCAGAACTCCTCTGCCCTTGTCCCCTACCCTTTTTGGCATATACATTGACAAGTTAGAAGATTGTCTGGAAGAAGTAGGTTGTGTCGGCCCTACTCTCACCAGTATAGTCATCAATCTTCTTCTTTATGACAATGATATCATTCTTATGGTGAGGAGTCACCATGATCTTGAAAACCAACTAAGAATCCTCAAGGATTTTTTCTCCAATATGGGTATGACTGTAAACACTGACAAGACTAAGGTCATGATCATTAAATCCAATAATATCACTTATGATACCTTCATATATGACAACAACAACTTGGAGGAAGTGACTTCATACAAATATCTTGGAATTGATATTCACCACAAGCTCAACTGGAATTATAGCATTGAGAAAAGGATTATTGGGGGATCGAAAGCTTATTATGGGCTTGAAAACAACTGTAAATCAACCGATCTTTGGATATGGGATAATAAGAAACTCCTCTTTGAGACTCTTGTTACACCTATTATTCTTTATGTATGTGAAGTCTGGGGATGTAGTATCTCTCGCGAATCCCGGAGAAAGATAGAGCAAATACAAAATAATTTTATAACCTATAATCTCAAAATTAAAGGAAATATGCCATATCCCATCCTCCTCTTAGAGGCAAGCCTTTCCCCCATTGAAAGCACGACTATGACTAGATACCTAATGTATAAGAACAAGTTAAACAACATGGAAGACAAGAGGCTTCCTAAAATTGCTTCAAAATCCAGTCATAACCACCATCGAGTCAAGCGAGGATGGCATAAAGATTCCTAATCTTGGCTAAGCTATTGGAGAATCATGTAAGACACCATTTTGCATAATAAGGATATTATTAAAAACATCATCAAATCAAAATTTAAGGAGAAAATGTGGTGTGATAAAGAGTTAGAGGAAAAAAGAAAATCAAGGTATTATAAGGATGTAATCAACCCTAATCTAGAAGATCAAAATTATCTCTTTGTTTTGGCAAGTGTAAAGAAAAAAAAAACATTGCTAAGATAAGAACAAATTCTCACGAGCTCCATAGTTAAACTGGGCGTTGGTCAATTCTTGAAACGCCCTGGGATGAAAGAGTGTGTCAGCTTTGTGACACTAAGAAGGTTGAAGATGAAAACACTTTCTCTTAGATTGTCCAGCCTATACCCACATTAGATCTCAATTTCAAAATATTTGTCAGAGTACCAACCCTCCTAACCTTTTAACTCAACAAACTATGGTGATCTTGGAAATCTTCTCTTAATGCTTTTCGAGCACATAAACATAATTCTTAATAATTGCAAGTAATCACTTACCCTCTTAAGGTATGATACACTAATTCGGTCTCAATGGACGTTAATCATCATCATCATCATCATCATTAGAAGCATGGCCAATTAGCTCAATTAGTTTGAATTGACTAGAAGGTGGAGATTGTAAAGAAGCCATGGATTTAAGTGTGGTAGATTCTCTTTAAGTTAAGAGTACATGTTTTACATTAACAACATTTGCCCAGGCACTATTCACAAAAAAGAAGAAGTGCTTGGAAGGTTTCACCAAGGATATATATATATATTTTAAGGATACATTCTTATCTTAAAACATACAATTTTTTAGGAATTTTCCTAAAATGACAACTATACAAAATTTAGCAATATCTTTGTAAAAATATTCAATTTTTTTAAGGATTTTATATAGTTTTTAGAAAATTTTTGATCATTTTAAAATAAAATAATTTTATAGTAAATAATTTGGATGAATCATTTTTTTTGAAAAATGAAAATTAACAAATTTATTTAAAAAAAAAAAAAAACCCACGAACATAATTTATACCCTAAAATTCCCCCTATATATATATGCCTAATTATTTTTACATACATATATTCTCTTTACTTTGTAGATTTCATTTTGTTTTTAAATATTGAAAAAAAATACAATGAAGAATTAAATATTAAAATTAAACCCACTTGTAGAAAGAGAAACATTAAATTTTTTGCATATTTTTAAATATATAATTTACAAACACTTAGATGGGGTGTTGGAGGCTGGATCCATGACACCCCCCATGTGTCAATTGGCTACCGACATGAATAAGAGTACCATGCACAATGATTGAAGGGAAGGGGAGGCATAGTTCACTCTAGTCGATGGTGAATTGGCCTATCCTGATGGCATACGAGGCTCTATAAATTTGTTTGAGGTGGGATAATTCACATCATAGAAGAATATAGGGAAAATGTTTCTCAGTCGTAGTAGGAGGTTAACCACTGTAAAATGCTTGCTTTGGAAGTTTGAAATTCAGGTTTGTTTGGAGGAGACGAGGACGACACCCGGGGTATTGACCTCCCTCGCTCATTCGTGGGTTTCAGGAACCACCACCCAGGTAACATTATCCTCTATCTAATTTTAGTTCTTTTCATTTCTCTAGGCACCCTGCTTTCAAGAATTATCGGGAGGGTTTTCTGGGAAATTGACCTGTAAAGGTAGTGTTATCCTTGTATGTGGGTGGAGGGTTTGAATCTCCTGAAGCGGCTCACTGGTGTTCCTACTGCCCCCTAGTGCCTTGAAGACATCCTTGTTGACTACATCTGTGTCTTGCCTTTTATCCCAACTCTCTTCCATCATAGACTTAATATAGTAATGATGACTAGAGGAAACATATTCCTGGTTAGTGAGAAAGGCAAAGACTTGATTGAAATAAGGGCTAGATCCTACACTATAAAAACCCTTGTCCATGAAGAGCCTTGATATGTTTCTAGGGATAGAAAAGAAACCCAAATAGTGGCCAATTTATACCATAATAGGTTCCCTAAATTAATTATGAAAAAAATAGATGAGATGGAAGAAACCATCAGATAGGAAAAGCAAAAACTTTCAAATGCACAAATTCAATAAAAGTTTGAAGGGTGGGAATAAGACCCATTTATACCATAATAGGTTCCCTAAATCAATTAAGAAAAAAATAGATGAGATAGAAGAAACCATCAGATAGGAAAAGAAAAAACTTTCAAATGAACAAATTCAATAAAAGTTTAAAGGGTGGGAATAAGACCCTGAATTCTCAAGAACAAGGGATACAAAATTTTTTAGGATCACTGAAACATACTGGTTGATCAAGGCCTTTATTGCCCAGTTTATTGAGGAAAGAGGCTTGCAACAATCAACTATCCTCCACAAAATTGACTTGTTGGATGGAAAATATGAAACAAATTTTAAAGCAGTGTATGGGGTTGTGATGTAAGGGCATCATTCAATTCTAAACAAACTCAGTTTTTGTACACCAGAGGTATATGGATTTCTTCAACTTGTAGTGACTTACCAAATATACTTACTTGTCTTCGTTCTTCATTGCATGTTTGGGCACTGTGCCTGTAACTTCACTACACCCACAATATCAATGTATCTGGTGCTTCTTCTTCCTCAAATCCCTTTGATGACCTTCTTCAATTCCAACAAAAGATTGCTTTCTATTCTTTCCACACATAAAAAAAACTCTGTTCCTCTGAAAATCCATCAATGCTTCAGGCACCAGTTCCAACGCATAGTCGAGACCATTCACTTTAGCAGTTCACTCTCATCACTTGGAATTCAAATGCCACAATCCCACAAACTACCAATCGAACGGAGAACAATATGTTGGAGACAAAAACCAGTCTTTATGCATTCAATATGAACCCCAAATTTTGATCACAAATTTCCCACTGAAGATCCAGAAAATCTTCCCACAAAGCATTTACAGGTATCAACATCCTCTTCCACATGACAGTGACTCATTCTTTGACATTGATTTTCCTCTCCTTGAATTTACGGAGACCACAATTCATCACAACAAACCCCCATAGAACTTTAACTCTGCGCAATTACACACACAATCTTCGAATTTTCTGCACAATCTCCATCGATTTGAAGATTTGGTATTCTAAATCCCTTGCATATCAGCTCACACAAGGTTAATATCAACATCCACACTTCACCATCCATTTATTATTGTGTATACCAGTTTTACATGCCTCAATCGAATACATGCATCCATCCATTTGATTGGAGTCTCTATTTTTTCTAGCATACATTCTATATAGGATTTCAAAACTTATGATTCATCACCCTCTAAGCCATTCCAGACCTCTACAAACTGGAATATATGAAGATTTCCCAACTTCATATATTCTTCCCAGTTCTTCCTTCTAACGAGATTTATCATTATTGTGCGATTCCCTTGTAACCAGTCATACACAGACTTTCATAATTCCAAATTCACACAAAGATTGGAATTTATCCATTATAAACACAGAGAACATGGCATTAAATCTAGTTTCATTAAAAACGCTCTGTACATACAATCATAAGACTGTGACTAAAACACAATCCTGGTTACCTCAACTTAGCCTTGACCTGATTACAAAACCATTCATGGTCACTTTTTCATCCGTTGGCCAACTCTGCTCCCTTGTTTTGGCCAACTTCTCTTGCATAGCCTAATTATCCTTTATGTGGCTCACCTTCTCTAATGCCCATAGGCTTACATTATAAAGAACAATATGAATCCTTCCAGTTCAGTGAACAACTCCCTATATTCCTACAACTGATTCCTAAATGTTAGAAATTAAGGGCAAAAGAAATAGACTAACTAGAAACAAAAATTCTTTTAAATTTTCAAATCAATAGCTACTGTAATCAAAGCATAATAAAATTCAGATGCATAACCTAACAACATAAGTGAATAAATAACATGCATAACCCAGATCTAAGTATTACCATAGCTGTAGAAAAGACAAATGTACCAGGTGAGCATAGTTGTTGCTTTCCTTCAGTGTTTGCTCAAAAAAAGCTTGGTAGATCATGGATCAAACCCTTAGGGTAGATCTCATCATGATCATAGGGACACTGCCAAGAAGAACTCTTAGGATAGGAAACCAAAACCAAACTCAACAAGATAAAAAGATACAGTCCAAGCCATTGTCAAGTATTAGGGCTGAAAACAAAAATCACTGTCCAACCTAGGGCTGGAAAATAAACTCACAATCAACCTTAGGCTGCTTCAACACTTTCAGCACAAAAACACATTTTTCTACTTTAAATAGAGACAAATACCAGCAATTCAAAATCAACCCTAATAAACTAGTCACAAAGCATAAGAACCAAAGCAGATGACAGAAGGATCAAGGCAGCACAACAAACCACAAGGTCGGCACCATCAAACTAATCGGTAGGCAAGGAACCTAAATGACAGGCATAGATGCACACTAGTAGGCCAACAACAAGCTCCAACAATCACAACTAGCAGAGATGGACACAATTAGGCCGACATCAAGCTCCAACAGTCACAACTAGCAGAGATACACCCATGACAGGCAGGGATAGACACAATCAGGCAGGCGACAAGCTCCAACAATCATGACTATCAGAGATACACCCATGACAGGTAGGGATAGACCAAGAACTTCCAAAGGGGAACTGAAATGACCCTTGTAAACCTGTCCAAGAGAGCCACAACAAATCTTAGTCTTCACATCATCTTGGAGGAGATAGATCGCATGCATCAAGTGAGTCAAGGGAGGGAGAGACCACTCTTTTAAATAGGTTTTAGGTAGGTAGGATAGTGTTAACACATTAACTAACTAGAGTCCACTTGACATAGCTTTAGGGTTAGGTTAACACCTAACAATAATTTACCAATTACAAAAATGTCAAGTGGTAAATCCAAATAGACCAAATCAACAAGGTAATAAATTAAATCGTTGAGGTGGGTTTCAAGATCAAGGCAACCGAATTTCTTTAGGAAAATGTAAAGTCCAATATATAAATTCAAATCAACACACAATCGTAAATTTAGGAGGGTAATAAATCAAGCAAAGGGGTTTCATCCATAAACAATAAGACAAAGTCAAAGGTCGAGTCCTTCTTTAATAACGGGTTGTCAACAAGAGTCCATCATATAACTTATAAGATTTTATCATTCTAACATACATGGAAGGCTAATGACGTGATCGTGCCTTTATTCTTAACCGCTCCTAGGTCACATGGACCATCCCAGGAGAGAAGAAAGTCACACATCATCTCGGCTTGGTACTTAAACCAAGAAACTACCTGGTCCAATACCAGGATACCCCAAAACACATCTGGGGGACCTAGAATATATGTAGGGGCTTAACCACCAAGGTACACAACCAATGATCAATCCAAGCGCTAAGCAAGGATTCCCTGGAACACATCCAGGGGCCCTAGAACACATCTAGGGACTTATATCATCAAACTGCTTGGTCCTTGACCAAGAACCCTGACAATACACTGGGGGCTCGACTAGGGTCTTTTTCAATGGCTCTAACTGCTTGGTCCCAGACCAAGAACCCCAAGAGTGCACTGGGGGCCCTAGATCATAGTTACGGTCTTTGTCATCCTCTAACTGCTTCTTCCTAGACCAAGAATCCCAAGAGTGCACTGGGGGCCCTAGATCACAGTTAGGGTCTTTGTCATCCTCTAACTGCTCGGTCCCAGACCAAGAACCCCAAGAGTGCACTAGGGGCCCTAGATCACAACTAGGGTCTTTGTCACCCTCTAACTACTTGCTCCCAGACCAAGAACCCAAGAGTGCACTGGGGGCCCTAGATCACAACTAGGGTCTTTGTCATCCTCTAACTACTTGGTCCTAGACCAATAACCTTAGGAATGCACTGGGGGCCCTAGATCACAACTAGGGTCTTTGTCATCCTCTAATTGCTTGGTCCCATACCAAGAACCCCACGAGTGCATTGAGGGCCCTAGATTATAGCTAGGGTCTTTTCCATCCTCCGGGGAGTGACTCTTGCAGTTGCACTAATTTTAACACTGCCTCTCAACAAGAGAGGCATTGTCAGCAACACCAAGCTTGTCTCGAAAGTACACAACCTTTGTCAACGATAGGGGATTGGTTAATATATCTGCAGTTTGTTCCGCAGTCAGAACATACTGAATATTGAGAACATTCTTCTGCACTGTGTGCCGAACATAGTGATATCTCATCTCAATGTGTTTCGATCTATCATGAAACACGAGATTCTTGGAGAGCTTTTTACATCTCTGGTTATCGCTGTGAATTACTGTGGGTTACAACTTAGCACTGAACAAATATGAGAGTAGCTTTCTAAGCCATACTGCTTCTTTACTAGTATCACTTGCAACGATGTATTCTGCCTCTGCAGTGCTTTGGGATATGGAGCCCTCCTTCCTGCTGGACCAAGAGATCATAGTTGAACCCAAACTCAAACAATACCCGTAAGTGCTCTTTTGGTCCACTATATTTCCCATCCAATCTGAATCTGAAAAACCATGAAGCATTACACCTCCATTGGAAGTGTATTTGATCCCATAGGCTATAGTTCCCCGGAAATATCCGAGAATATGATTAGAAGCAAACATATGAATGTGTTTTTGGCTCACACATAAACCGACTAAGGGAATTCACTGTGTAACAAATGTCCCGTCTGGTGTGTACTAGGTACATCAAGGATCCAATAATCTGATGGTATACAATAGGGTCTTCTGGATCTGAACCTGTAGCTTGATCATGTAAATTCTTCAGGTTAGAAATCATAGGTGTGGTCATGGAATTACATCCCAACATCCCAAATCTGCGAAGCACATCAACTGCATACTTACCTTGTGAGAGGAAGATCTCACTAGGTCTCTGCCACACCGCTAAACCAAGTAATGCATAAGACCCAAGTCCTTCATTTCAAACTCCACTGACAACTCCCTCTTAGTCTGAGCTATCAGATGTTCCTCACCAGTAAGGAACAAATCATCCACATATAAAACCAATATCACAGGATGATTCTTCACAACCTTTATGTAAATGTTAGGATCTGCTATACTCTTGGAGAACCCAAGATTCTGAAGAAAAATGCCAATTCTTCCATACCAAGCTCTCAGAACCTGTTTAAATCCATACAAGGATTTCTTGAGTTTGTAGACATGGGATTACTTCCCATGGATCACAAAACCTTCAGGTTGCTCGATATAAACCTCTTGCTCAACTTCACCATTAAGAAAGGCGGTCTTAACATCCATTTGGTGAAGTTTCCAACGAAAACTGAAGCAAGAGAAATGATGACTATGATAGAGGTATCCTTGGCAATGGGAGCAAAGATCTCATCAAATCAATTTCCTCTTTCTGAGAGAAACCACGAGCCACAAATCTAGCTTTGTATTTGTCAACATTGCCATCTGTTGCATGCTCTATTTTGTAAATACTACCGATTTTCCATGTGGTCTTGCGACCACTTCCCATACATCATTCTTCAATATTGACTCGTATTCTTCTACCATGGCATCCTTCCACACTTTATGCTTGGAAGCCTCATCAAAAGTGGAAGGTTTTGAGTTAATCACATGATTCAACTAAGCTATTAGACCTGAATACTTATCTGGTTTATTGTTTTCTCTGAAAGTACCTTTAGGCGCTGCATGATTTTTTGCTTCCTTTAAAATTTCACGGCACCATGCTGGCCTCCTTTTGGCAGGGGGTTTCTCTAGGGGAAACTCAACAAAATCCTCTATGGGATCCATTGAAGGTTCTATGGCCTTCTCCTTCTGTTCATCTGAAAGTTGTGAACCTGAATGTTCTGAAGTTGGAGCTTCCTGCTCCTTTATATCACATGGAGGTTTTCTGGAACGACGAAAAACAACTTCCTCATGAAAGTCACATATCTACTGAACTCTATATAGTTTTGCCTTGGCACATAGATTCGATATTCTTTTGAGGTCTCATTGTGTCCCACAAAAGTGCCTTTCTTTTCAAAGGGATCTAATTTAGCCCTCTTTTCTAGGACTACCAAATATTCTCAAGTGATCAACTGAAGGCTTCTTACTCGTAAAGACTTCTTCTAGAGTTATCTCTTCCAAGGATTTGTGAGGACACTTGTTCTGAATATAGATGACATTACTTGCAGCTTCAGCCCAAAGAGACAACGAATGATCATACATCATAGCTCTGGATGCCTCACAAATTGTCATGTTCTTTTTATCTGCAACCCCATTCTGCTGGGGATTGTAAGGCACTGTCATCTCCCTCTTAATCCCAGAAGCTCGACATATATCATCATACTTGTGGGAGTCAAACCTCTTTTCCATTATCAGATATGTCTACCTATCTGATTCAAGATTCTTAGATTACTGAAAGATTAATTCTGATCTTAGCGGTACATCTCTGTGTTACATCATTGTTGTTAACCATGCACATTAAAATTAGAACTAGAAATCATCAAGTTATCCTCTTGAAGTTATTGGAATCAAGTTACTGTTCAAGAACACAATCTAAATAAAACTGCAAATGGGAAATGCTAGACATGAACACAGTTTATGTTAACAATTTCCACAAATTGTGTGGAGTCACCATGTTACTATTCAAATTACTTTAAAAATATGTTATTGATGTCATATGAAAAAGTAAAATGCTGCCATATGACCATATTTCAAGAGATAGCAAGTGGAAGCTTGACAGACTTAGATTAAACTGAAAGCACAGTTCATCATTGAGTTTTGATATGTTCATTATCCATGCCTTATGGTCAAATTCAATTGCTAACATCTACCGTGCCATTGATGCTTAGGAGATCCAAATCAATGTGAGTTAGAATTTGTCACCAAATACCATGGAAGTAGATCAAGGAACACTTCTTAACAGTGTTAGTGAATATATACTCAGAATTTGTTACCCACAGACTTAAGCCAAACCTTAAGACATAAACCAAACTTGTTGTATTCCAACGGATTAAAAATTTAAATTTGATCCCCAGAGGCTTAATGTTATTTGGATTTAGATTTCTTTCTAATGCTGCTTTGAAGAAGAAGTCTTAAGCACAAGTTATTGGAAACATTTTACCATCCATAAATGTAGTGTCTACAGAAGCATCATAATCTCATTTGCCCATGCAACTATTTCTCAATGTTTGGTAAGATAAGATTCCATCAGAGATAATCCACACACAAATTGTTCTTACCCAAAAATTCCATTGATCAACAAGTTATGAGTGGATTTGAGGGGTGACGTCACACTTATAAAGAAGATCGTTTGACCTCTAAATGCATTGAATTGATACCTTAATGATTTTATGATGTTTTAGTTGTAGAACGATATAAAATATGTGAACTTCAATCAAGTTACTTGTGAATTGATCCCACATGTTGTAAGAATCCCATAAAGTTCAAAACACTTGTCTTAAGTTAAGTTTCCATATTTCATTATTTGGTGAATTAGCTCAAAATATTTATCATTGACAAAGATATGATACTATTCACCATGTAAATCTCATATCTATCAAAGGATTGAAAAAAAATGCAAAACGTTTTGTGATAAAACAAACTTACTACTGATCTGAATAAACAAACCCTTAACAAAGGATCTACGTAGGCTCAAATTTTTTCCACAAATGAGCTCTTTTCACGCCCTAAGCTCTGAAACCAGGGAAAAATAGTAGACTAACCAGAAACAAAAATTTCTTTTAAATTTTCAAGTCAATACCTATTGTAATCAAATCATAATAAAATTCTGATGCATAACCTAACAACATTAGTGAATGAATAACATGCATAACCCAGATCTAAGTATTACCATAGTTGTAGAAAATAAAAATGTACCAGGTGAGCAGAGTTGTTGCCTTCCTTCAGTGTTTGCTCAGAAAAATCTTGGTAGATCATGGATCAAACCCTCAGGGTAGATCTCATCATGATCATAGAGACAATGCCAAGAAGAACTCTTAGGATAGGAAACCAAAACCAAACTCAACAAGCTAAAAAACTACAGTCCAAGCCACTGTCAAGTATTAGGGATGAAATCAAAATCACTGTCCAACCTAGGGATGGAAAATAAACTAACAATCATCCTTAGGCTAATTCAACACTTTCAGCCCAAAAACACAGATTTCTACTTTAAACAGAGACAAATACCAACAATCCAAAATCAACCATAATAAACCAATCATAAAGCATCAGAACCAAAGCAGCTGCCAGAAGGATCAAGGAAACACAAAAACCCACAAGGTCGGCACCATCAAACTAATCAGCAGGCAAGGAACCTAAAGGACATGCATAGATGTACACTAGAAGGCCAATGACAAGCTCCAACAATCATGACTTGTAGAGATGGACACAATCAAGCCGACGACAAGCTCCGATAGTCACGACTAGCAGAGATACACCCACGGGAGGTAGGGATAGACACAATCAAGTAGGCGACAAGCTCCAACAGTCACGGATAGCAGAGATACACCCACGATAGACAAGGATAGACCAAGAACATGCAAAGGGGAACTGAAATGACCCTTGTAAACCTGTCCAAGAGAGTTGCAACAAACCTTAGTCTTCACATCATCTTGGAGGAGATAAATCACATGCATCAAGTGAGTCAAGGGAGGGAGAGACCACTCTTTTAAATAGGTTTTAGGTAGGTAGGATAGGGTTAACACATTAACCAACTAGATTCCACTTGACATAGCTTTAGGGTTAGGTTAACACTTAACATAGCTTTAGGGTTAGGTTAACACTTAACAATAATTTACCAATTAAAAAAATGTCAAGTGGTAAATCCAAATAGACCAAGTCAACAAGGTAATAAATTAAATCGTTGAGGTGGGTTTCAAGATCAAGGCGACCAACTTTATTTAGGAAAAATTAAAGTCCAATATATAAATTCAAATCAACACATAATCGTAAATTTAGGAGGGTAATAAATCAAGCAAGGGGTTTCATCAATAAACAATAAGACAAAGTCAAAGGTCAAGTCCTTCTTTAATGGAAAGTTGTCCACATGTGTCCATGATATAACTTATAATCTTTTATCATCCTAACATACGTGGAAGGCTAATGACATGATCATG